>CM032229.1:107585000-107842500 GCA_019009955.1 Riptortus pedestris | reverse complement strand
TTTACTCCCCTTTTAGAGTATTTACCATTCATCAAACAGCCAGCTGATAATTCACAACTTCATAATATTCTAAATAATGCAACTAGAGAAGTATATATAAGGGTTTTTAAATATTCAAGGAATAGTTTCAAACTTCACGAACCTTGTCTGAGTTATTATTATTAAATTTCTCTTCTTCTCTTAATTGTTTTCTTGTTTATTTAGTACTGTTATACCTATCTATTAGTAAATTCTTCTCAGTTATACTCAATTCGAATTTGTAAAAATATGTTTATATATAAGCTAGTAACAAAGAAAAACTAACCTCATTATATAAAGCCAACTCCTTGCTATAAGGAAAATCCTTGTAAGCAATAAATAAAATCATAATAATAATACTAATAAAATCAACCAATGTTGCGAACTCCAACTTATCCATCTCAGGTCATTATGAAAAAAACTACCTATAAATGCCAAGTTCTGGATTTCTTTATCTTTTATAATCCACTTCTAAGAATCCCATAATTTTGGCTCTTTATTGACATTTTTATGAGGTTGTCAAATGCTATTTGACATTCACACCATTTTTTCAGCTTCCTATGTCATAATTTGATGACAAACAAGTATATATTGTTAAAATTCATTTCACACTCACGCACACATACAGACACCACACACACACACACACACACATATATATATATATATATATATATATATATATATATATACATACACTTAGATGGTACATATATGAAAATATTTAAATATGTGATGAAGGGGTTGTTTATATGTGATTTAATTCACCGAATTTTCATTATTTCAATATTCGAATTACACTGTTGTTGATTATTAACAATGAGACTTTCGTATAAATAGTAGTATTTCATTTTGTTATTTTATTGTGTTTTCTTTTATAATTACGAGTTATTTTTATTGTGAGCTTTGACAGGTTACAGATTATCACTCTAAAACTATTTAGATACATTTTAGAGTGACTATCTGTATTCGGACGAAGCTCAGTTGTACAAAAAATTATGCATTCTTCATAGAGCAGCAGTTTTGATATAAGTACTCCACCCCCTCTCAACCTACTCCATCATTAACTGCCTGCACTCCAGCTGCAGAGCAACAGCAACCATAATTTGTTCCTCGTATTCTTGGTCGAACATTTTTTTCTCTGTTCGTGACTGACATCTATAATAAGCTTCTAAGGGGCCCTCCACCCCTTTATAATCTACGTGACCATCCAACCTAATGATAATGACAATATGTTCACTAAAGAGAAGAAAAAAATAGTTCTCTTGCTTCCTCCTCGCCCAGTTCTATTGATAACGAAATAACCAATATGAAGACGTTTTTCTTCAAATATCTAGAAATTAGAGACACTCTGGATTTGTTAATGAACAAGTCTCCATACTATAATACTCCATACTATATAAAACTTTTTTCCCCGACAGAAACATTTATTTGTTTGATTATTTTTTTTTTTTTTTTTTTTTTTTTTTTTTTTTTTTTTTTTAAATATCAGCTATTATCCTTTGTAAAAGGACTAGAAACTTTCTCAAATGTATAAAAGTCTAAGGAGTATTCTCAGTCTCATCTCACAATTCTCTCCTGCCGTTTACTTAGTTTTGATTAATGCCAATTGCAACCACATACAGAAAAGAACCCTCATTCTCAATTTTCCTGTAAAATCAATCGATGCATTTCTTTTTTTTCTTTTTATACTTATGTATTTGCATTAATATAGTTGACGGTTTTGAGTGATTTCAATTATTGGTCTAGAACTGTTAGTTTTGTAAAGACGTGTAATGCGCATTCTTCCAGATAATCATAGAACTAAAACGACTTCTTTTCGTTCTCTCATTATAATGAAAAGGTTTACTTATTTCATGGTAACGATTTTATAATTTGTTAATTTAATTATACAATTTATAAAAATTTCTTATATTATTATAACGGGTTTCGTGTATACAGGTCATTCATTTTTGTCAGGAAAATAGTACAATTTTGTCCATCTTTTTTTTTTTTTCTAGAATGATTCAATATACGGAATAAATTCTTTCCCAACCGAATGGGAATCCTTTTTTTCTGATAAACTTTACAGATGTAACGATCAGAATTACGTATCTGGAATTTACATGTATAATTAAAAATTAGAAATCGCAAAGGACGATGAAAAAGTCGATTTACGGCGATCCCGAAGGCATCGCTCTGTTAAGGGGTTCAAGGAGGCGTAGTCCCCTTGCTGGCGTGAGCTAGTTAATATTTGATATCAGTGAAAAAATATGTCGAAAAACTAATAACCAGGTTGCTAAAAAAGATAGTAACTTTATTGAAATTAAAATGAATGGATTATTTAAGACTCTCGAATTCATATTCCTTTTCTTTTAGCAGATTTTCCTTAAGGGAAATCAGCTATTGAGGTTGTACTCATGACGGAATTTTCGAAATTTTTCTTCAAATGTCCATCTATCCTACCTAGTAGATGACGAAAATGAGGTCTGTTCAAAACTGTGTGTGTGTATATATATATATATATATATATATATATATATATATATATATATATATATATTTGCCTGTTACCGCTCTAGCGGTCGCAATTTTTGTTTGATCGTTACCAAACTCGATATTTAGTCGTTTTATGTAAAAAGAAAGATCAAGTTCGTTAACGGTTGAAATCGGACCAGTGGGAGGGGGAGTTTACAGGGGAGGATTTTTGAAAATTCGAAATATCTCCGTTACTATAAGTCGGATCGAAAAATTGTACAGAATCAATCTTATTACAAATGAAATTTACTATAAATATTGTAATACACATTTATTCTCTATCTTGAATATTAACCGAGATATTTGCATTTTTATTAAATCTGAGCAGCTAACGGACGAAGTGACTTTCCCGCCAAAATATAGTTCGGCCGTTTCATTAACTGGTCGGCTCTCGTGAAATTTCTCTATTGTAAAACTTCACGTGGGAAATCTGCTTAGTTTACGCAGCCCCTGCGTGACGGACTTTTTATGTTATTCTTTTATATAATATAAATATAATTTATATTCAAGGGGTTGTATATATGTGATTTAATTCACCGAATTTTCATTATTTCAATATTCGAATTACTGCACTATATATTATTTTTTTACCGGTAAATTGTATTTCTGTCATACGAATAATAATACCAGGGGGAATATATTTGAAAGGGTCTTTAATATATACTAATAAAATTTCCACAACTACCGGTTCACCTCAGGAATTTCTAACAGTAGGTTTGCCATTCCAAATTGTAAAAACCATTGCACAGCTAAGAACGTCCAGCAACTATTGTATAAAGTTTTCAATGAAAAATGTATACTATAATATTAACCCAAAAGAAATTTGCACATTGTGTAACTTAAATATGAATGAGGACAATTATCATATAACGCTTCATTGCCCTGTTTACTCCCCTTTTAGAGTATTTACCATTCATCAAACAGCCAGCTGATAATTCACAACTTCATAATATTCTAAATAATGCAACTAGAGAAGTATATATAAGGGTTTTTAAATATTCAAGGAATAGTTTCAAACTTCACGAACCTTGTCTGAGTTATTATTATTAAATTTCTCTTCTTCTCTTAATTGTTTTCTTGTTTATTTAGTACTGTTATACCTATCTATTAGTAAATTCTTCTCAGTTATACTCAATTCGAATTTGTAAAAATATGTTTATATATAAGCTAGTAACAGCTCTCCAGCTGCAGAGCAACAGCAACCATAATTTGTTCCTCGTATTCTTGGTCGAACATTTTTTTCTCTGTTCGTGACTGACATCTATAATAAGCTTCTAAGGGGCCCTCCACCCCTTTATAATCTACGTGACCATCCAACCTAATGATAATGACAATATGTTCACTAAAGAGAAGAAAAAAATAGTTCTCTTGCTTCCTCCTCGCCCAGTTCTATTGATAACGAAATAACCAATATGAAGACGTTTTTCTTCAAATATCTAGAAATTAGAGACACTCTGGATTTGTTAATGAACAAGTCTCCATACTATAATACTCCATACTATATAAAACTTTTTTCCCCGACAGAAACATTTATTTGTTTGATTATTTTTTTTTTTTTTTTTTTTTTTTTTTTTTTTTTTTTTTTTAAATATCAGCTATTATCCTTTGTAAAAGGACTAGAAACTTTCTCAAATGTATAAAAGTCTAAGGAGTATTCTCAGTCTCATCTCACAATTCTCTCCTGCCGTTTACTTAGTTTTGATTAATGCCAATTGCAACCACATACAGAAAAGAACCCTCATTCTCAATTTCCTGTAAAATCAATCGATGCATTTTTTTTTCTTTTTATACTTATGTATTTGCATTATTATAGTTTAAGGTTTTGAACAATTTCAATTATTGGTCTAGAACTGTTAGTTTTGTAAAGACGTGTAATGGGCATTCTACCAGATAATCATAGAACTAAAACGACTTCTTTTCGTTCTCTCATTGTAATGGAAAGTTTTACTTATTTTACGTAACTGTACATGGTAACGATTTTATAATTTGTTAATTTAATTATACAATTTATAAAAATTTCTTCTATTATTATAACGGTTTTCGTGTATACAGGTCATTCATTTTTGTCAGGTAAATAGTACAGCTTTGTACATCTTTTTTTTTTTTTTTCTAGAATGATTCAATATACGGAATAAATTCTTTCCCAACCGAATGGGAATCCTTTTTTTCTGATAAACTTTACAGATGTAACGATCAGAATTACGTATCTGGAATTTACATGTATAATTAAAAATTAGAAATCGCAAAGGACGATGAAAAAGTCGCTTTACGGCGATCCCGAAGGCATCGCTCTGTTAAGGGGTTCAAGGAGGCGTAGTCCCCTTGCTGGCGTGAGCTAGTTAATATTTGATATCAGTGAAAAAATATGTCGAAAAACTAATAACCAGGTTGCTAAAAAAGATAGTAACTTTATTGAAATTAAAATGAATGGATTATTTAAGACTAAAATTAAACTTTTCTTTGATTTTATTCCTCGGGAACCATTTTTATTTCAACATGTCGATGTGTGTGTGTTTTTGTCCGTGTGAAAGACAGTTTGAGTATCAGTTAAAAGTTAATTTTTCTTAAATTAAATTAATTAAATTTTTTAAAAAGCTAAAATTATTGGGCGACATAAATTTTTTTTTAACCAAGTAACATTTGATCAGTTTTGGAAATTTCGTTCTTTTTTCTTTCAGCTTAAAATGTTTTCTGTTATATTTTGTTGATGTATGTTGATCTACAAAAATCTGCTGGTTTTGCTTGTACATTGTAGTTTTTAATATTAAAAACAATTTTAAGTAATTCTCCTAAGGTAGAACAGCTACTAATGTTGTTCTCGTAACACAATTTCCAGGATATTCCATAAAAGTCCATAGTTTCTTGTTTTCATATATTTCTTACTAATTCTAAGAGAGAAAACAAGAAGAGGATATGAGAAGACGTTATCTTATATTCATTTCAGAAGTTAGCAAATTTACTTATTTTAGGTAGCCTGGGAAGCTTTT
The DNA here is from genome assembly GCA_019009955.1 of Riptortus pedestris. NCBI lineage: Eukaryota > Metazoa > Arthropoda > Insecta > Hemiptera > Alydidae > Riptortus > Riptortus pedestris. The sequence goes on along the minus strand of CM032229.1, from coordinate 107,836,978 downwards.
TTACTCCTTTTTGCGGAGATACCAGCCTTAGAGAAAGGGCGCTACAATGCGACAAACATTCATCTTGTATATTGTAAAGACGAGCACACAATTTAGACTAATATGAAGTGGACAAACGTTTGCCACTCAAGGAAAACAGGCAAAACACTGCCTGACTAATAGGGGTCAGAGACGTGCAAAACACCCGACTCTCTCTATTAGTGGTGGCAAAAACCTTAAACCTTCCCCAGGCAACCCATCCACCCACTTCCTACCCTACATACCCATCTCTACCCTTCTCGTCAAACAGTAAACTCTGGGAATAGTTATCTCTCTGCTTGTTTACTACCCTTCACTTTCGACGAAACAGTACAAATAGTGTAATGTATAGTTAGGCCTGACTATCACCAACCATGACGGCAAAAGACATAATTTCAAAATCTATACTAGGTAATCTAGAAAGAGAATGTAGAAACTACCACGTTAGATACTTTCCCTCATACCTTCAGAACCCTGCAGGTATAAAGTTGTGCGCTGTACAAGCTGATCCGGTATTGAGATCCTGAAATCTCACCGATCTTGAAATTACCTCAAGAAGGAGAAAAAAACTTTATTTTTGTTCTCTCAAGTCATCGGTATCTTTCTCGTTAATTTCAAATCGGCTGAAACGGCGTGTCACTATAGCAAGATTGGAGGTACATATGAATTTTTTACTCATGGCTGTGAACAATTTTGACTAGGAGCTATCTACGTTTAGGAGATTTCCCTTATGGGAAATCAGCTATTGAGGTCGGGCTCATGACGCGATTTTCGAAAAGTTTCTTCAAATGTCCATCGATCGTACGAAAATTCCATGAGATGATGAAAATGAGGTCCATTCATAATTTTATATATATTTGTCTGTTAACGCTCTAGAGGTCGCAATTTTTGTTTGATCGTTACCAAACTCGATATTTAAACGCTTTATGCAAAAAGACAGATCAAGTTTGTTAATGGCTAAAATCTGACCAGTGAAGGAGGGTGAAGTGAAGGGAGGGGGGGGGGGCTAGAGGGGGATTTTCGAAAATTCGAAATATCGTTACTATACGTAGGATCAAAGAATTGTATAGAACCAATCTTATTGCAATTTAAATGTACTATAAATATATACATATATTCTCTATCTTGAATATTAGCCGAGATATTTGCATTTTTCAGTTTTCAGCCTTTAGTAAACACCCACTTCTACTCATGTTACATAAGCAATACTCTGTTATGTAATACACCACATTATTCACAGCTTAAATACCATAAATTGTTTTCAAGAGACCTTTATTATCCGAGATAAATGCAAATATGTTCATGACCCCCAACGCTTCTTAAGTTCTTGGACTACTAAAACTTGATTGATTGAGTTAAAAGTTATTCTGATCCATTATAAATTACAGTACTGTAGTAAATAGTTTTCAATAAAATTAATATGTTATATTCTGATTATATTTCAAGTAGTTGTTTTTCATTCCTGTGAGGTATTGGCGATTATAATGGTTTGTATTTATTCACTTGATGTTGACGGTGCTACTGTGTTACCAGTATGTAGATTTATCTATTGTTTAACATCACGAGGGAATTCTGCTTAGTGTTCGCAGCGCCCGCGTGACGGACTTTTGTTACTCTAAGCGGACTTGTTGCAAAGAGATCTAAGCAAAATCAAATTATATTCTAATGACTCAATGTTAGACTTATAACAAAAGACCTCAAAAACGTATAATAAGACAGAGAACATTGATGATTCCTAAATACCACAAAGCTTTTCATCATTACCCTCGTTAATCTTCTGCTCGTCACGAAGGCTCTCACAAACCCCCAGTAATAGAATTTCTCATTTATAAGTGTATGGTGAACAAAAAAAAAGATTTTGCCATTTCACATCAGTCCTTCAATGTCAATTAATTAGTATCATAGAACTTTTTTAAAAGATTTCCCTTAAGGTTAACCATAATTGAGGTTGCACGCTTGACATGATTTTTGAAAAATTTGCATCGAATCTAGGTGAAATATATATATGCTACCGATCTAACAGCCGCAATTTCTGTAATATCGTCACCAAACAAGATATTTAAGCGTTTTATGCGATACTAAAGGCCAAGTTGGGACCTGTGCGAAGGGGGATTGAAGGGGGGAGGATTTCGGTAATTATTACGAGTATGATAGAAAAAGTTTATAGAACCAATCTTATTAAAAATGAAATTTACTATAAATATTGTTATATACACATGTACATTAAGTGAGATATTTGCACTTTTTAGTTTTCATCCTTCAGTAAATCCCCACTCATACTCATACTAAGAATAAGCTGTTATATCACGACCCACTTTATCGGAAGCTTAAATAACAAATTATTTTCATTGAACTTAGACTTTGTGAGGTACATGCCAGAATGTGACAAATCTGCTTAGTAGCTACGGAGCCCTTGCGTGACGGAAGTTTAGTCAATCTATAAAGAAACCCAACTTTTTTATAACCCAAACTAGAAAATTAGTAAAATTCCTAAATGTTGTAAAACTTTGTAGAATTTACGCTGTATTTTTAAGTATGTATTCCATAAATTATAGTAAATCTCAAAATTGCTATACAAACCCCCTTTTCTTCAACTTTTAGCAGATATCCCTTAAGGGAATCAGCTATTGAGATCGTACTTATGACGCAATTTTTGAAAAATTTCTTCAAATGCCCATCGATACTACCCAGGAGATGAGGGAAATGAGGTGTTAACGCTCTAGCGGTCGCAATTTTTGTTTGATCGTTACCAAACTTGATATGAGATCAAAAGTGACAGACTGTGTTTTTTAAAATTCTGTTACATTGGATCTCAGAAGAAAACGTATCAAAATCTTTGATTAATTAATTCTTTTCCCTTCACTGAATACATTTAAAATATTCGAAAGTTTTCCAAAGGAAATTCGCTTGTTTGATGTCATTCAACCAGCAGGTGCAGTTATTTATGTCGTTTTGAGTAAGTACTCAGGTTTTACGAAGCACAGTGATCGTAATCCAGTTATCACGCAAATAATCCTAGCGCGCTTTTATTCTTCCAATTTTTGCGAAAACTGGTACATAAATTCCATAAATGAAACTATTTCCGATCTTAATATGTATTGCGTCTGGAAAAAATAGTGGGAAAGATACTAGAGGCCTTAATATTTAACGTCTTAAACGTAAATACGCTCCAAATAATTTTCAAACAATTCTAGTTAAACTTAAATATGCATTGTTTCAAAACATAATCGTGAAAACTATTCAATTTATGTTCCTCAAAACAACTAGTTTTTACTTGTTCTATCATTTCTTAAGTTATGTATTTAATTTTTAAGTAAGTGGGAATGAACACTATGTAATCTCACTGGAGCATTCATCTTTTCCCTTAATAAGTTTATTTATTTAACAGAAATAAATGTTTCAAAATTAAAATCGAAAATTTGCAGGCAATATAAACAAATAATTAAAATAAGTTATTTTATTTAGTGTAACCTTTTAATAGTTAAAATATACAAAATGAAAGAAAGATTATAAATAAGTTTACATTATTCTCAAATTAGAACTATTAATTAATTAATCCAATCGTCAGAGGTGGATTCATTTTCCGAATCTTCTTTTTCGAGAAAGAAAGTAGGAAGTCTTTTTGGTCTTCTTTCACTTCCTTACCTAATTTAATAGACCCATTATTTTTTGCAACAATTCAACACATTTTATGATCTCTTCGTTAATGTACGGGTATCTTCAGCATACACGCAGAGATAATGCCTCCTCCATAGAAATTGGTTCAAATATTTTTTTCTGGCCTTCTATCTTTTGATATAGACTTTTAGAAGATCCAGGACTTTTCACTTATAGAAAGTTTAACGCAAGCCGATCTAGCAAGGTTGCACTTTCTACTTAGTTTACTAGATAGCACTCCAGCTACTTGTGGAGTTGTAAATTGGTCAGCTTCTTCCGCTAAAATTTTCTCTTTTGTCCGTTCCTTCGCTTCATTGATTGTTTTTCTTGAGCAACCAAGTTATCCTGAAGATGTTTCTGAAATATTATCTTCTCTTATCTCACTGGCAGCGAGTATAATTTCTTCAGAATCTAAACATGCCTGGTCCTTCAAATCTTGCCTATCAGCGATAGGACATCTTCCATTTTTTCTGCTACAAATTATAAAAGAAATTCAACTGTTTCACTGCGAGCTCTTCTTTAAACAGACTCTACTTTCATAAAATGAAGTAAAGGAATTTGATTCATTGATAAACTTGTATCTTCTCGGTGGCTTTCCTCAATCCTAATCGAAAAACAAATAAAAAAATTTCAATTACAAACTCATTCTAAGAGAACGTTACCATCAAATAACTACTTGTTAGTACTTAAAAGTTTATGAAAGAATAGTATAAATTAAAATTCAGTTCCATTTGATTTACGAAGTACTGTTAAAGTTTATCATAAATACATTAAAATTCATAAAATAAGAAAGAAAAAAAGTCCATCACTCAGGGGCTGCGTAAACTAAGCAAATTTTCCACGTGAAGTTTTACAATAGAGAAATTTCACGAGAGCCAAACAGTTACAGAAACGGCCAAACTAGCGTTTGCCGGAAACTCACGACTAGAACCGAAGTTAGCCGATCTCATCTCGTCCGTTATGCGCATACAGTTAATATAAATGCAAATATCTCGGTTAATATTCAAGATAGAGAATAAATGTATATAGCAATATTTATAGTAAATATAATGTGTAATAAGATTGGTATTACACAATGTTTCGAGCCAACGTATAGTAACGGAGATATTTCGAATTTACGAAAATCCCCCTTCCCTCTGGTCTGATTTCAGCAGATGTGGGCAGTAATTAAATACTTTTGTAATTAACTACTTTTTCAACTAATAAATACTAGTTATGTAATTGCAACTACAGTTTCTAAAATGTAGTTGGTAACTGTAGTTGCATTTGCCTGGTTTCGCAATTACAGTAATTGTAGTTGGTATTCATAAATCCAACTACTAATTGAAATAAAAAGTAGTTATAAAAATAATTACAATTAGTATTTGTAATTGTAGATGTAGTTATTGAGTAATAACTACAACTACAAATAGATCAGCTGTTTTTTACGTTCCAAAGAGCGGATATATTTTGATCGCCTCTACATAAATATTTACATTCGTGTAGGTGATGAATGGATCATCTGAGATGCGCCATGTCCAATTGGTACGCGTAATATGTCAAACAGAATATGTCAGTAGAACTGAAGGTGGACGCTCCTATCAGCAAACTCTCTTGGTTCCAGCGATCGCCTCTGGTCACTCTCGCGGAAGGCACTCCAGTCTGTGTTCTAAATCCGTCACCAGTACTCGGCAACGAAAAGATTTTTGAAACAAATTACAATAACTGGCAGTGAAAGTGTTAGTGAGGACAAGACGTCCTTATTTTTTGGAGCAGAGCAGTAGAGCGATTATTTTATTTATTTGCTGCAATGGCAAACGTCTCAAAATCAAATAGCCTGTCTGACAAAAATTCTGCGTTAAGGGTAATTTTAAAGGCTAATTTGTATAAATTTTAAAAGTTCAAAACTATTATTTAAGTTCATTCGACTCGGGAAAATATAAAACGGAATTTACATATTATTTTCGTTAGTTTCCATTTATTTGAATTAAAATTATTTTCAGTTATTATAATAATATAGTATATGTAATACAATAAACCTTTGAATATAAAGACATTGGATGTAGTTATTTCTCCCTCTTATTTCTTATTAGCCTCAACTACTTCAGTCAGTGTTTCACACAGTCTAAAGTAATTACCCAAGTAACTGTAGTTGCAACTACAACTACAGTTACAATTACTAACTGTAGTTGTTTTTGGAACTACTGAATTTCTCAACTACTAACTGTAGTTGTGAAATTTCAATTACAAATACTTTAGTTGAAAAATGTAGTTGCCCATTACCAATAACTAATTACATTAGTAGTTGTAATTGTAACTATATTTCAACTAATGTAATTATAACTTGTAATTGTAATTACAATTTTGCCCAACTCTGGATTTCAGCCATTAATGAACTTGATCTTTATTTTTACATAAATCTTTTAAATATCGAGTTTGGTAACGATCAAGCAAAAATTGCGACCGCTAGAGCGTCAACAGACAAGTATGTATATATATATATATATATATATATATATATAGTTTTGAACGGACCTCATTTTCGTCATCTCCTAGGTAGAATCGATGGACATTTGAAGAAAAATTTCGAAAATCGCCTCATGAGTACGACCTCTATAGCTGATTTCCCTTAAAGTAAATCTACTTGTCTGTTGCCGCTCTAGCGGTCGCAATTATTATTTAATCGTTACCAAACTCGATATTTAGTCATTTTATGTAAAAAGAAAGATCAAGTTCGTTAACGGCTGAAATCGGACCAGTGGGAGGGGGGGTTTAGAGGGGAGGTTTTTTGAAAATTCGAAATATCTCCGTTACCATACGTCGGATCAAAAAATTGTATAGAACCAATCTGCAAATTAAATTTACTATAAATATTGTTCTATACATTTATTCTCTATCTTGAATATTAACCGAGATATTGTATTGTGTATGTGGTCGGGAGGAGTCGGCTATGTTCGGGACATTCTGCCGTGAGCTAGGGCGGCCATTTTTGTCACTAATCGTCCTCGTGAATAGGTTTAGAGATTCATTACAACTACTGTTGTTATTAGGCAGATTTCTCTATTGTAAAACTTCACCAGGGAAATCTGCTTAGTTTACGCTGCCCCTGCGTGACGGACTTTTTAATTAAGAATAACTTGTATATCTGAAGTGCAAACCTATGCCGAAGCAGGGCTGCCATGATTCAAATATCACAGCGACTAAACGAGCAACCAAAATTCAAAAATTATATTACCAAGGAGTAGTACGCATCTTATAGACATAGACATGACATTGAAGATTTTATAAAAATTGTTGACTTTTTCGATGTTTTACTCCATGATGGACTGAATTGGGACCACGTGCTATAAAAGATTGTGTATTCCTTTCGGTTCCAGATGGCATGAAGTCGCTACATAGATGGCGTGAATAGATGAAGAAAAATCCCAATGAAAATGTAATCAGTGATTTCAGATCACGTACTAGTCTCCTAATCGATAATCTACGCAAGGAAGAGAAACGCATACAACGGAAATTTTATAAGACGGTTTTTGCTAATCCTGTTATTTTTAATCAAGAATTGTTATATATTTTCATGTATACATTTGTTTCCAATTTAAACTGAAGCTTTCCCATATCTATGAAACACTGATGCCTGACCTTCTCGGTATATTAACCAAGTTGGGATATATTTTGAAGCTGAAAAATGTGTTTCTTAACCTAGGTGTTATTAAAAGCTTTTCAAACTGTGAGTCCTAAATACAGTTTTATTTGGTAATTGAAATAGAGGGTTAGAACCGCCAGTATAAATGATACTGTTGTCATACCTGTCGGTGGAGACTGTCGTCACTGGTAAACGTAACCAACTTAGTAACGTCAACAACCTAATAAAACGTAATGACTAAGGGGCAACTAACTCAGTTCAACTTTTGACGGGCTTGAAGATGGTGTCATAGCATCAAAACCGCTTGCCAGCTGTACTCGATCATCAGCCAGTGACGACGGTCTTCACCGAAAGGTATGACAACAGTTTTATTTGTTTCAATAGACAATATAATTGTTTCAACGACTGTTTGTGGCATCTTGCTCCTTGAAGGAACCCTGATCAATCCTGCAGCTACCCGTACTAGATCTAAAGTAACCCGTCATTTATCCATAAAACTGGAGAATAGATTTATTTTATTGTAGAACTCACATCGCTACTGGTTATTCCCTAGTGCAGGTCCCTATAGCATTTCATAAATGAAAATTTGATTACCTAGGATGTCTCCATTTCTTACTCGGTTTAGTGTTTTAACTTCCTTGTAAGTGAAGCCGTAAAAGAAGAATTGTAATAACAATTAACATTTTTGGTATTCAGAATTCAACCGAGTTATGCTTTTTGGCCATCCCTGAATTCATTTTCACTAATTTCGGCGTGACACATGTACGTATCTTGCATAACACAAACAGACGACTTAGAATGTTGAATTTTCATATTTAGGATTCCTGTACTATATAGTTTTGCACCTCCTTTGTTCATTTAAATCATCTAAGGCAAAATTTAATATTCCAATGCACCAAATTAAATCTAAAATATTAGCACTTTTACATCAAAAGAAAAATACTATAATGAGATAAACTGGAAGGAAGTAGATAAATTTAAAATAAAAGTCCGTCACGCAGGGGCTGCGTAAACTGAGCAGATCTCCTAACGAGAGCCGGCAAGGGACCGAACTAGCTTTTGGCGGGAAATTCAATCGTCCGTTATCGGCCCAAATTTAATAAAAATGCAAATATCTCGGTTAATATTCAAGTAGAGAATAAATATATAAAACAATATTTATAGTAAATTTAATTTACAATAAGATCGGTTCTATAACATGTTTTGATCCGACGTATGGTAACAGAGATATTTCGAATTTTCGAAAATCCTCCCCTCTAACCCTCCCCTCCCACTGGTCCGATTTCAGCCATTAACGAACTCGATCTGTCTTTTTACATAAAACGTTTAAATATCGAGTTTGGTAACGATCAAACAAAAATTGCGACTGCTAGAGCATTAACAGACAAATATATATATATATATATATATATATATATATATATATATAAAACATTTTGAACGGATCTCATTTTCGTCATCTTCTGAGTAGGATCGATGGACATTTGAAGAAAAGTTTCGAAAATCGTGTCATGAGTACGATATTGAGGTCGTGCTCATTTCCCTTAAGGGAAATCTGCTAATATTATGATTTATAAATACAGTGTTTACTGTATATATAATTTTAGATAATGATAACTTACAAATAAATGCAGTCTCATCAAATGGTAAACAAGACAGTCACCCAGGCCTTAAATTTAATAGGGGTGCAAGGAAGTCTTGTGGTGCCCACGTCAGTACAGTTATGTTCTTAAAAGCCACTGCGGTTTCTCCTGAAATGTCAACTTTATAATTAAAGTAGTTTTACATTGATTACCTTAGTTCAGGCAAGAGAGGTGTGTTAATAGAGATTGTAGTTTGTACGGAGAGAGGTTAAAGAGCACAGCTGATATAGCAAACATGTGATATAAGTTTTAAGGGAAAGCCGAGGCAGCTAGGCATACATTGAGCCACTGATGCCTAGGTCATGAAGTAGGCAAACAAAGCTATAAGCCGCAGCACTCCATGGCTTAGGCCCTCGAGTGGATGACTTCCCTGATAATGGACTGAGAGTGAATATAAACATGACTCCGATATTAGTTTGTGGCCGTAGCAAGTACCGGCGGATGGCGAGACAGCCCCCCACTTCTCCCTATTAACTAATATTGCTTCTGCTAAATCTCCCCTACCCACTCCACAACCAATTTCTTGTATACATATCCTCCCTCAATAATCTCTCCTTGTGAAAACTTTACTAACAAAGTTAGCTTCGAGGGACCGGCACAAAACTGATTCTGCTTTCGATACTTTCCCCCGGCTAGTATATGAGTTATGGAGAGCGGAATTTACAATATGAAATATATAATGAGCAACGGTATAAAATTTGAGAATTATACTGTATGGAAATGTGTACAAATTCGGTTGGAAAAATCATGTCCAGAGAAAGCTAAACCACCAGATTAATATCTTAGCCATCAAAATAAATTTGAATCAGTCATTACAATTAAAAACTGATACATTTATGAAATTACCTAGATGCTAAGCACCATAGTTTTGCTGCAATCATGTACTTGTTTCACTATGGCCTTCCAGCTAAACTCTTTCCATGTCTCTCTCACTCTCTCATTTTATAATAATGCTTTTGAATATATTATTAATTTATTGCTTACAATGATTTTTTTTATAGGAACGAGTAGGCCGTATATAATGAGGTTAGTTTTTCTATGTTAGTAGCTTATTATAAATATTTTTACAAACTTTCCGTATAACTGACTAGAATTTACATTAACATTTCTCGAAAAATCTAAACTAATAAGTGCCATTACATTTTATTATCTTACCTAATATTAAATTATTATTTATTAACGTCCACTTTTTGCAACTTAGGCTAATTGGGACGGGTTATCTACAGACAACCTAAGATTAAAGCATAATATTTTCTAAGTAATAGTTTTATTAAAGTAATCATTATCTTGGTTCCTTTTCTTACTAATACATAGGTATAACAATACTAAATAAAAAAAAAAAACAATGAAGAGAAGAAGAGAAATTTGACAATGTTAACTCAGGTAAGATTCGAGAAGTTTGAAACTATTTCTTAAATATTTAAAAATGCTAATGTATACTTCTCTAGTTGCACTATTTATAACATTATGAAGTTGTGAATTATCAGCTGGCTGTTTGATGAATGGTAAATACTGTTCTCTAAAAGGGGAGTAAATAGGGCAATGAAGCATAATATGATAAATGTCCTCATTCATATTTAAGTTACACAATGTACAAATTTGTCTGTGACATAAAATAAGCATGGAAAGTCAAGTTATAAAAACCTATATTCGGTTGATTTGAAAGAGAGCTAGTTTTCTTATATCAATAACATAGGAATCTAGGAAATTTAATGATTAATTATCGTCCACTTTTTGCAACTAAGGCTAATTGGGACGGGTTATCTACAGGTTACCACCCTTTTCTATCCAGGATGGGACTACGGATATTATTTAGTGAATTCCGTCACTAAATAAATTCCTCTTGCCCAGGGCGGGAATCGAACTCGACAATCTAGGTTTGCCATGTAAGATTAAAGTCAACGCTTTTACTCACATGGCTAACCTGGTCCATCTAGGAAGATAAACACGGTAAAATTTGTTTAATAAAATTCCGTCACGCTGGAGCTGAGTAAACTGAGCAGATTTCCCACTTAATGTTTTACAATAAAGACATTTCACGAGAGCCGAACAGTTAAGGAAAGGGCCGACCTAGCTTTTGGCGGGAAACTCACTCTCATCCGTTATCCACCCAGATTTCATAAAAATCCAAATATCTCGGTTAATATTCAAGATAGAGAATAAATGTATATAACAATATTTATAGTAAATGTAATTTGCAATAAGATTGATTCTATATAATTTTTCGATCCGACGTATAGTGGCGGAGATATTTCGAATTTTTGAAAATCCTCCCCTCTAAACCCCCCCCCTCCCACTGGTCCGATTTCAGCCGTTAACGAACTTGATCTTTATTTTTACATAACGATAAAAAAAAATTGCGACTGCTAGAGCGGTAACAGACAAATATATATATATATATATATATATATTTAGAGAGAGAGAGAGAGAGAGAGAGAGAGAGAGAGAGAGATATACAGTATTGAATGGACCTCATTATCGTCATCTACTAGGTAGGATCGATGGGGATTTGAAGAAACATTTCGAAAATTCCGCCATAAGTACAAGTAGCTGATTTCTCTTAAGGGAAATCTGCTAAAAGTTATATATGACCATAACATGTAGGCCCAAAAATTCTGAAAACAAAATCACAACATTGGAACTATCCAAAAAATAACTTGTACATTCAAGACGCTGGAGATTTCGCTGACCACTTGAGCGAGTTATTAGTGCAGTTGGTATATTTCTCTTAATTTTTCAGTCTTAATCTATCAGTTCGGCAATTACAATACCTGTTATTCCGAACATATTATAACTGTAACCTATGTAAATCGGGGGATCAAAAATAAACCCCCATGCTAGACATATTGTCGAATGAAAACAGGTTTTCGCGAAGGGGCAAGTGCTCGGAAGAAAGTATTGTTAGGATGAAAATCCCTGAGCAATTCACGGAGGGTATTTCCCTTTCATGACGATATTCAAAGATGTCGGGGGACGGTAGACTAGATACGGTAACGAGCGGCAAGGATACAAAGGACCTCTCTTATATAGGGGCAGCTCCTTAAATAGTGTCCTGCGCCATCTCACTCTCTCTCTCTCTCTCTCTCTCTCTCTCTCTCTCTCTCTCTCTCTCTCTCCCTCACGGGAATAAAAGATCTGTCCTTCCGCTCCTTTAAATCAAACAGAATAGTCCTCCCTCCCCACTGGTTGGTCGGGAAACGGGGGGGTACCGATCCCCAACATGGGATTTATATCCCCTTTAGTCGTCTTATTCCCCCGCTACGTCCTCACCCCCCACCCTACAACCTTCCTACATGCACACCCATTCACATGGTCTACTTAGATTTACATAACTGCCACATATATTGGGCACATGCGTAGGGGCCCACAATATCACAATATTGAAAACATTTTTCCTGAACTTGAAACATTTCCATTTTAATAAAAGAACTAAAGTAATATCAAAAATTGGCGTATAAAAACTAATCTCATTTTATATTGAATAATGAAGCCATTGATATCATATATTAAACCATTATTCACATTTTTGGCTAACCTAGGAAATATGAATTTATTTAGGGGCGAACTCATATCAAGGAATCCTTAGTCCTACCCTGGCTACATAATAGTGGTTACCTGTTGATAACCCGACCTCATTAGCCTTATTAGTATGTGACGTTAATAAATAGTATTTAACGAACATATTATTTTCGGAAATCCTTCGTTAATGGCTAGCAACTTAACAGCAAAGAAGTATTCAAATTGTCATTTGGAATTGAGTATGGTTTTGAATATAGAGTTATATGTATTTCGTATATTTGATACTACCGCAACTTACGCCTTAGTGCCCTCATCAGGGTATAACCATGAATTCCCTGTATAAAGGCGTAAGAAGAAAAACTAACTTGCATGAACAGAGAATCATTTGTGAAACCAAACACTATTAATGTTCAGCATAATTCTATTTATGGGGGCTCAGGTTAGCCATGTGAGTTAAAGCGTTGACCTTTATCTCACATGTTAAACCTAGAGTGGCGAGTTCGATTCTCGCCTGGGCAAACGAAATTATTTAGTGACGAAATTCATTAAATACCATCCTAAAAATTCCACCCTTGCTAGGAAAGGGTCTTAACCTGTAGATAAGCCGTCCCAATTAGCCTAAGTTGCGAAAAGTGGACGTTAATAAATAAATAATAATATTTATTTTGACCATTTGTATTTTTATTTATTTATTTATTAACGTCCACTTTTTGCAACTTAGACTAATCGGGACGGGTTATCTACAGGTAACCACCCATTTCTAGCCAGGGTGGGATTTTAAGACGTTATTTAATGAATTTCGTCACTAATTTATTTCCTTTGCCCAGGCGATAATCGAACTCGCCACTCTAGGTTTACCATGTGAGATAAAGGTCAACGCTTTAACTCGCATGGCTAACCTGAGCCCCCTGACCATTTGTAAAGTTTAGCTTTGTAAAAATTTTAATATGTATTCAATTTTGTAAAATTAAATTCTAACATGTTAAAAGATGAACCGCCATTGTAGCGGCGATTAATAATATTAATGCTCATCACTCGGAAAGCCTTTGAGTGCCGGCATATATACGTCCAACAAATAATGCAGCCTTCACTCCATGATTTTACTCTAGTGAAGCTTTAATGTATGACTGTTGAAATATTCACTTAAAGCATTCCGGTCATATATATGTAGAGCAATATATTTGGACTGATTTGATATAGTGATATAAATGGACTTTCTATATACATTTACTCAAAGTACAATAAGCAAAAGTCCGTCACTCTGGGGCTGCGTAAACTAAGCAGATTTCCCTCGTGAAGTTTAATCTTATATATAAAAATGAATGTCTGTGTGTAGGTCCTTTATAGACTCGTAAACGGCTGAACCAAATTTTATGAAACTTGGTATGTATATTACTACTTACTCAGGCTAGATTTCTGGCTATATTAGTATTCACTGAGACGAACAGGAGAGGTTTATAAGGGAGGCCTGAAATTAAAAAAAGGCGATATTTCGTCTCTTTTTGGTTTTTCGGCAAATGTTCAGTCGTCAGTTTGAATTTTAAATGTCCCGCGCTCGCGGGGTTCATAGACCCGCCACACACACATGCATATCACCAAGGCCGTGGCTACAGCGGAAAACACATGCAGTTCAAGAAGGCATCGGCTAGCAAAAAGGACACAGTCAGTTGCTCTCAGACGCTGGGGTCGTTCATACGGCCAGTGGGGCCTAGCCCCTCTTCATCCACTACAGATCACCGCTTCATAGCTAACCGCTTCACAGACAACCGCTTCATAGACAACCGCAGTTGGAAGTCACCCGTGATAGTCATTCAGTTGTTTCATCTCCCGCAAGGCTGCCATCCTGTATTTATCACCGCTACAAGCGAGAAGACTCCATCATTTCAAGGAAAGTGCATGATTACCGCAAGTACCTATTTAATAATGCTAGCATTATTTGCGCCAATATCGAATGAGTACTCATATATCATAGGACCGACCGCTCATTTTGTAGATATAGTTATATGGCCGCCATATTAGTTCATAAAGTTACTTTATTTTGTTTACTGCTCAAATTTCATTTTATTATAATATATTTCTATTACAGATAAGTTAATGCATAACGTAAGGTTCCTTTGTCTTGTTCAACCTCTAGATATAACGAGTAGCATATAGAGATATAATTCACTATTTCAATATACCTAATTCTTGAGAGAACTCACATAGTTGTTTTTGTTTTCTTAATTTATCTTTTTCCCTCATCTCTCCAGGAGAAATAACAAATGGTTCAGTCTAAGCTCTCCCAACATTCAGTCTAATACTTTTCTAAATTCTCTCTTACTCTTGCCTTTAACACAAGCTTCCCGCCTATACATTTTGGTGCCGACATTTTCTATTATTACCGCTATAGCTTACCGCACGCCCCTACAGCAAATATGCTCATAAGTTGTTTATTTTGTTATTTAGAGTAACTTTTGTAATATACCCTTTTGTCGTTTACCGAAGTAAAAATGAGTTATACGCTAAAAACTATAGCGGGAGTCAACAATTTTAAATGGCACAAAAGACTCAACCGAACTAAACGAAACTCCGTATGTGATTTGGTATTAATACCTCCCTGATAATAGGCTATTTTAAAATTTCGAGGTACGAACAGGAGTGGGGGTTATAAGGGAGGACTGAAATATAAAATCACGATATTTCGTAACGTTCATTTTCAGCAAACGTGCATATAACAAAAGTTGTTTGTTTTGTTATTTAAAGTAAGTTTTGTTATATGCACTTTGGCCGTATAATGAAGTATAAATGAGGTATACACGAAAAACTATAGAAAGGGTCAACAATGTTATAGGACACGAAAGACTAATTCGAAATAAATATAAACGAAACTCCGTATTTTTCACTTTAAGCTACATTAACGTTTTTAAGGACCAACAGAAAGGAGTGGGGGTTGTTAGGGAGGCACGTAATGAAAAATTGTCATATTTCGTTTCCTATTGTTTTTTTGGCGAACGTGCACATGACAAAACATGTTTAATTTGATATTTAGAGTACATTTTATTATATACATCTCTTTGATAATTTAGTATTGTAGTTTGTGGCGTAGCAACGCGCGCAGGGTACAGCTAGTAATAGATAAATCTACATAATGCTAACACAATACCACCGGCAATATTAAGTGAATAAAACAAACGGGAATAAGAAATCATTCCCCTCCGGACGGGAAGAGTCTGAAATGTAAACAAAAAGGCCTTTCAGCTTCTCACTGGGTAGAAAAACAATTACTGAAATACATCCGAATATAGCATATCAACTTTATTGAAAATTAACTATACCAAGAACTAATTTATAATGAATCAGAGTAATTTTTATCCCAATCAAACAAATTTTAGTAGTCCAAGAATTTAAGACGGGGGGGCTCCAGAACATATTTGCGTGTATCGTTTAATATAGGTCTCTTGAAAACCATATTCAGTATTTAAGTTTCGAATAATCGAGCAGAACTGGGGGTATTCTGAGGGGGAATTGCGACCGCTAGAGCATTAAAAGACACATATATATATATATATATATATATATATATATATATATATATATATATATATATATATATATATATATAATTTTGAACGGACCTCATTTTCGTCATCTGGGTAGGATCGATTGACATTTGAAGAAAATTTTTGAAAATCGCGTCATGAGTACGTCCTTGAGGGAAATCTGCTAAGAGACTGACGTTTTTATGTAATCATCTTTCGATCTAGTCTTAATTCTTTGCAGAAGTAAAAGCACTCGAAGCTTGCGTCTATCGAATATAGAGTTGGAAAACATTTGTTTAAAATGTAATTTCTTCCCAGTTTTGCTTTAGTCATAATCTATTCTCTATCTCATTTCTATTCTTATATTAATAACTACTTCAGTTTTACAACATGACATGGAATGAAGATTCGATGAAGAAACGTGTTAGCTCAGATTAAATTCTGATTTTGAAAGACACGAATATTGTGTCAGAATCCTTACATTATAATAATAAAACCAGTATTAGACTTGTTAAACATTAATGCAGTTGAAATCAAGACAATTCTCAACTTAATGGGACGAAGAACTAATATTGACGATTCAAAATCCTAATTTTTTTCTTTGTCCCATCTTTGATAAGTTAATGTTCTAGGGATAAAGTGCTATGCTACTAAATCAATTTGGCTATCTCACTCTAATTTTTGGTTTCGCTCTAAATATTTTTTTTTCATCTTACTTTTCAACAGCATTTCACTTACCTTCTAAACTTATGAAATTATTTGTTATCGAATGAGTCTTTGAGAAAGAGCACATCTAGACAAATTTGATACTTAGAACAATATCGAACTAGCTAACAACTGATCGAACACCTTCTTATGACTCACAAGATCGGTTTCACTAGCTGATAGAAATTACAATATTTAAAATTGTAGTTTATTTTTATATTAAACGAGATATTTAGACTTTTCAAGGCTCGTTTCACCTTAAGCATGGACCAATTCAGAGCTTTAACAGACAAGTACATTCTTTCAGAAATTAAATTTGAATAAAGGAAAATAAAAAAAGGTTCCATAAATATATGTACATAGTAATGACATGAATATAACTTGGTTATTTATTTAAATTCTAAATGTAAACAAACAGAAAAACAATGTATAGAGTAACATAATAATGATATAACCACAAAAATCATATGTTAACAAAAGTATCACAATACTCATATGTTAACAAGAGTAAAGCAATAATCATATGTAACAATTTTTCTACCGGTTTCGGCAACTCATTGCGTTACTATCCTCAGGCTTGTTAGCGATAGACTATTTGTGAGCCACACTGTGGTGAATCTAAGACACTTTAGATTATAAAATGTCCCAATTACCATCGATGTGGGGCATAAACCAAATAAAAAAGATTATAAAATTAATATCATCTAGAAGGGTCATTTAGATTAAACCTGAAGTTTAACTTTAATACCTCACAGAAATAGAAACATAATCTACATATAGAAATTTGATGGATTCAAACGTATCTTGTTTGTAGAATTCATTTAGCGCGGTTTAGCATCATTTCTGAAAATATAACAGCCGCTTGTTAGAGACACAAAACATTTAAAATAACGATTACTTCAATATCTTAGCTTGATATCATCTGATATAGTATAAATATGCAAACGCTTCATGAACCCCTAATGACTTAATAGGCGGAAAGACTTCCTTCCGGGGGATAAGCCGCTTGGAGCCCAAAATAAATTATTAGACAGCGCCATCAAACTTTTACTTGTCTTTTAATCTTTGAATTTTAAACAAAAATTATCCTTTATTAAGATTATCCTGTAGTAAGAGTATTAATAACAGTCTTTATTGATCCAACAGTTTGTAATTACAGTAGATTTTAACAAAATATTTATATAATTGATATTCTGAAACTCTAATGAATAAAAACAGAATTTAAGTCGAAGAAGACCTTAAATAATTGCTCTTAAACACAAAAAAGAATTAGAATGTTTTATTTGAATATGTTGTTTTATCCTTTATCTCATAATATGAAAACAAAAGCCTATATCGACAATGTTGATCGGCAACCTCGCATGTCAAAAAAATTACATTTACAGGAGACATAAAAAAAACTGATTAAATCATTCAGTAAATGAAAATAATGATATATTACGTCCAATTATTTAAAACTACAGGTCAATAATAAAAAATAATTTTGAATATAGCCTTGAAACAGAACATCAAGAACAGTACAATTAATATAAATATTCAAAAATCAGGATTTATCATTTTTTGACATAAGAGGTTGCTGATCAATACGTCGATAACCTGTCTATTCACAAAACATCTGTTTAAACCTGACCTATACCTTAGTCAAAGAGACATAAATAAAACGATCCTTCATTATAATATTCACTCCCTAACAATAATAATCCTACAACAGTGAAGAATTTTAGCAGATTTCCCTTAAGTCAGGTCCGTTCAAAATTATATATATATATATATGTCTGTTAACGCTCTAGCGGTCTCAATTTGGTTTGATCGTTACCAAACTCGATATTAAATCGTTTTATATAAAAAGAAAGATCAAGTTCGGTAATGGCTGAAATCGGACCAGTGGGGGGGGGTTAGATGGGGGATTTTCGAAAATTCGAAATATCTCCCTTATTATGCTTCGGATGAAAAATTGTATAGAACCTATCTTATTACAAATGAGTTACTATAAATATTGTTATACACATTTATTTTCTATCTTGAATATTAACCGATATATTTGCCTTTTTAATAAGTGAGTGCGGATAACAAAGATGAGATCGGCTGAAGTCGGTTCTATCCCGCCGAGAACTAGTTCGGCCGTTTCCGTAACGGTTTGGCCCTCGTGAAATTGGTTTACAGACTCGTTAGTACTACTGTTATTACTTGGCGGATTTCTCTATTGTAAAACTGCAAGTGGGAAATCTGCTTAGTTTAAGCACCCCCTGCGTGACGGACTTTTATTATTAATCTTCTATTATCCCTAACCCTCTCTCAATCTCTAAAGAATTACACCCAACCTTAATTATTGATCCACTAGATTGGAATATTTTAAGATCTCTCCTAGATAAATCCATTGGCCACTGACCAAAACTTAAAAAAAAATCAAATAGAATATGAAAATGTTTTGTTCCAGTTTTATTCATCAAAACAGCTGGTTTCAAAACTACCACTCCCAATACTTGCAAGTTAATCCAATCCCATTGA
Source organism: Riptortus pedestris (assembly GCA_019009955.1). NCBI lineage: Eukaryota > Metazoa > Arthropoda > Insecta > Hemiptera > Alydidae > Riptortus > Riptortus pedestris. The sequence goes on along the minus strand of CM032229.1, from coordinate 107,817,788 downwards.
CTCTCAAATACCTTAGCCAAGAAAGCAGTTCCTTAAAGCAAAGAAGCCGCCATCCATCTGATCACCAAGTATATTACAGGCTATACGGGTCAGTAAATCGAGAGCTTAACCTCCTTTGTCCTCCAACCTTTAATTCTTGCCTAATCTTCCTTATCCACTTCTGATAAATCCTGATAGACCGTGACTCACTAAATCCTGAAATGCCACTCTGCATCTCTCCTCCTCCGTAGTGATAATAGAACATGAGCAGCATCCTTCGACTCAAATAAAGCTTACTTTCTTGGAATCATTTCAAACAAAACAAGAAATTATTTCACACCCCACTTCAATTTCAGGTTCAATCCCAAATTCTCAGATATACAAGAATTCCTCCACATTTCCTACCACGTTCCTCAAGTAATTCGTACCAAAAAAAAAAAAAAAAATGTTCTGGATATGATTTGATCCCTTTACAGTTTCGAACAACTTCCACCCAATGCAATCATGTTTCTCACTTACATCTATTACTTCACTCTCGGAACCACTTATATCCCTAGTCTCTTCCCAAAATGCAATAAGTCTTCACAACATCCATTTTGAAATGTGTATTATTTCTCTCTGCATTCATTTAGTAATTGAGCATAAAAAGCATACATATTTTCAGTCAAAATTTCACCACGCCGAAACATTCAGACGCCCCCCGAATACCTTACAAATCATACTCTACATAAAGATTTAAATTCCTCTTAAATCCAAGAATTAATTCAGAAGAGCATCTCCAAACTATCCACTGATCTATTCCTGGTATACAAATCCTACAGATCATCACCTATCCAGCTCCTTAAGGCTTAAACTTGGCTTCAAGTATAAATCATTGGAGGTGACTCGAGTGATTATATTTATTGTTAATTTAACTAAGTTTATAACTGTAGAATGTACATATAGAACATTATACAATGTACATGATTTAAAATAAATAAATATCTATTCCGTTATACTGTCAGACTGAAAAAAAATATAGTCAATCTTGATGATAATGTAACGTATTACAATTATTGTTCCGAACTCCAAAATTATCAAAGTTGCCTGCAATTTTCATTCTCCGCCATCATTATTACTAAAAATCCAGCTCATTTTTATAATTAAAACCCTGTCTACATCGGGCAATTGCTAAGTGAGAAAAAGTCCGTCACGCAGGGGCTGCGTAAACTAAGCAGATTTCCCACGTGAAGTTATACAATAAAGAAATTTCAGAACAGAGAGTCGAACAGTTACGGGAACGGCCCGAACTATCTCTCGACGGAAACTCACGACTAGACCCGAAGTTAGCCAATCTCATCTCAGAAGCTGAAAACAGAAAAATGCAAATATTTCGGTTAATATTCAAGATACATAATAAATGTACATGTAACATGATTTATAGTAAATTTAATTTGCAATAAGATTGGTTCTATATAATTTTTCGATCCGACGTATAGTAACGGAGATATTTTGAATTTTCGAAAATCCTCCCCTCTAAACCCCCCCCTCCCACTGATCCGATTTCAGCCATTAACGAACTTGATCTTTATTTTTGCATAAAACGTTTAAATATCGAGTTTGGTAACGATCAAACGAAAATTGCGACCACTAGAGCGTATCTATAAATATATATATATATAATTTTGAACGGAAATCTGCTAAAAACACATAGAATACTGAAATAACATTATGTGTCATCATTATTCCTTAGTTCTTCTAGTACCTGCGTGGTGGGCCTTTAGCAGATTTCCATTGAGATATAATCGTTTTATGCAAATCGAAGGATCAAGTTAGTTAACTGCTAAAATCGGACCGGGGGAGCTTATAGGGGGGGGGGGGGGTAGAAGGAAGGAATTTCGAAAATTCGAAATATCTCCGTTACTATATGTCGAAAAATTGTTCAGAAACCATCTTATTGGAAATTAAATTTACTACAATTATTGTTCTATACATATTTTCCGTATAATGAGTATTAACCGAGATATTTGGATTTTATAGTTTTCCGCTTTCAGTAAACCCCCACTCTTATTTGTGTCATATTAATAATAAGCTATCATGAACCACTTCATTACAAGGTTAAATACCACATGTTTTTTTCAACAAAGCTTTATTATACGAGATACAAATAAATATGTTCTGTTGACCCCCTCCCCCTCTTCTTTTGTTCTCGGATTACTAAAATCTGAATGATTGAGATAGAAATTATTCAGATTCATTTCAAATTACTCCACTAACTATAGTAAATAATTTTCAATAAAATTAATGTTATATTCAGATAAACATATTTCATAATTGTTCATCTTTCCGGTCTAGAATAATTCTATCTAGCCAGCGATGCGAAGTTGGCTGCCCTATTTGTTTACAATTAAGACGCTTTCCGTTGTAGATATTATTATAAGCTTGTAAATTGAATAAATTATTTCTTATTACCGTTTGTATTTATTCCCATAACATTCACGGTGGTGTGACCGGTATGTAGATTTATCTGTTATAAACCTTCTCATGAGAAATCTGCTTAGTTTTCGCAGCCCCTGCGTGCGTTTTTATTTCTATTCTTTGGAATTGGGATCAAAGTTTTAAGGAACAATAAAAAAAAAAATTAATATCACTGTTAGCTGAAAAATGGCAATAAATAAAATATATAGTAATAAAAACATATTAGGGTTGAAAATGAAATAAAAAGCTTTTTTTTTTTTCTTTTTTTTTGTATTATAGGATGTTGATGCTGACAAGAAGGAAAGCCCATTCGTCAATAGGTAGCGCCACCATCAATCATCCATTCTATATCCGGGGAGCAACCATTCAGGGCTTCCAGATGCTACAGGCTACATCCATCCCGCCCGCTATTTATCAACATCATCATCAACAACCTTTTAATAAGCTCTTTCCATCTAACGAATAAAGATCCGTATTCTTCTATTAATCCTCAATAATTCTTTTAAGATGAAGTAACTTTACTTTTATATCTAAACTGATGACTTGGAACTTGGTATCGTTTCAGATGAGTTTGGCAAAACCATCGAAAGTTTCTTAAAGTATTTAGGAAATTCTTCATAAGAGAAACAAGTAATTGCCATTAGCTATATTGTAAAACCTTGCTCAGGAACCATGATATCGTGTCATTATGTTGTCCCAAGATGAGGGATCATATTAATTAAGATTTTTTCAGCATGGCTTGTTGTGTGGTTATTGTTCCCTACAAGTACATCACATTAAATTTGCTATGAAGTTGGATCTACGGGTGACAACTATCCCATATATGCGAGCAGGTTTTGCATCAGATAAGCCCCACTTCTTTGATTCTTCGGCTACAAGAGACCGTATTATGAACTCTCTAGTTTCAGTTCTTTCTTGGGTCAGCCACCCATTCTACGTAAGTTACACAAAATAAACAACTCTCCAAGACCTATTGCAAATTCCTCTGCTACAGCAACATAGTATGTGCCCAGTACAAGCAAACATATCTAAAGCAATAGGATGGTTTACGCATTCTATGGCTTTACTGTGAAAATCTTCCACGTATAACTCATCTATCAGAGGGTTTTCTCAGGATTTATATTTGTATCTTTGCATACGAAATAGGTTTCAGATCCGCTATTCCAATGTCTCCGTTGATCTAACTTCCTTCCATTGTGTCATACACACACACACACACACTAACACACACACACACACACACACACACACGTGTCAACGTATCTATAAAATATTTTAAATCTTTAATGGTGTTTTCCCCTTCTTAGGTGGGTATTATGTTTGTAAGTAAAGTAGTGGGCCATTTTGTATGTTACTAAATAAATATACTAACTATGGGATTAATAGGGATATCTGGTATTAGAATCTTACGAAAATTGAAGGACTAAAGGAAAATTCACGCACTAGTGAATCTCGGCTATATGCAGTTAAATTACATTTTTTCACATTTATATTGGAGTTAATCTTTGCATTTATGATACATGTATCTGGCCAAACCGAACTAAACAAACAGTTGTAGTCCTTTAAAACATATTTCAAACGATACGATTTCAAGAAGATAGGAGGCAAAAATGATTAAATTACAGATGTACTTGAGACCCATTCTACGTGGAATCAATAGTTACTAATAAGTAACACAAATAAAATGAATGAATAAAAAATGAATTTATACTATTCTTTTATAAGCTATAAAAGTGCCATATTTAACCCCTATCACTTGAGAATTTATCAAACTTTACTAACTTGGCTTTAATAGAGAAAGAACACAAGAGAAAGAGAAGCTTGAAGTTTTGCGAGCTTGACAGCCTTCGCCAGATTGGAAATATTCCATTATACTCAAATTATATTAAAAAGTTTCCGCGGAAAACTGTGGAGGCTGAAGAAAAATTGGATTACCGTTACGGCCGCTTCGTTAGTACAATAAAAAGAAAGGGGGAGGGTGAGTTTGCCGCCAGAGGAAAAATGCCTAGATGGGTGGGAGATGAAAGGGCCTTTTTTTCTGGGAACACATACATCGATGAATCCAGGAACGGTATTCGGATCGGGATAATATGTCATGGAATAAAGGCGTAGACTTTTACGTTTATTTCGGTGATGATTTCAAAATAAAATTCTCACAGACCTCAAGAATAAAACGTACTTCTAAACAGTCAGGACGGTATTTTAGATCTACCTCGCAGAATACTTTATTATGACTGTTCATAGACTAAAACCCATTATTATCTGTATTTAATACGTGTATTCACGCCACCTCTCAAGGACAAGAACTAAAAAATTAACTGAAAAAAAGCTTAATATCCCCACAAAACTTGGGAAACCTAATATCAAATGGACAGTCTGCTTATTCTGAATCTACAGCTACTTCACAGGACCTCGATTACTGTCAGATGAAAATAGACGAGGTGCTGAGTCAGTAATGCAATCTTACTCCATAGGAGTGCAGCTAAGGCCTAATCCAATCGTAAATAACATTCATCTATTACATTCACGTGAGAAGGAGAAACTACCATTTATAAAGCTGATTGAAGTTGTCGGGTACCACCTGTCTCCGACGGTGTCAGTGCGGGTTTTCCAATCGGCTTCTTCACGTCCCTTTGCAACTCGTGGCAGCTCCTTATGCCGGACCTGCTGAGTCGTCGTCCTAATATATTATCTCTATGGTAGGGAACCTACAGCTATTGGCTGGTACTGTTCTTCATGTCGCTACTGATTCTTGGCATGTCTTCGCTTGGTTAACAGAGTCATTCAAATCAGGGGTGGGGAGAATTCACCTTCCTTATTAAAAATTTGGCCTTTTGTAAATTTCCACTGCCTCTCGTACCAGCCTCTTCATCATACTTCTTTCCTTGGCCAAAACCTTCAAGTGGTCAAAAAGTCCGTCACGCAGGGGATGCAGAAACTAAGCCCATGTGTATTCCCCCATGTGGACCACGTTTTTGCACTTATCTCAAAAATTAAAAGTCTAATGTGAACAATATATGGTATTTATTCTTCAAATGTGCTTCGTAACTGCTTATTGTTAATGTGACATGAGTAGGGGGGGGGGTTACTAAAGGCCGAAAACTATAAAATGTAAGTATCTCGGTTAATAAACTAGATATTGAAAAAATACAAGTAACGACATTTATAGAACATTACATTTTCAATAAGATTTGTTCTATATAATTTTTATATAATTCCTTCTCTCTAATCCCTCCTCCCATTTTTGGAATTTCAGCCATTAACGAACTTGATCATTATTTTTACATAAAAAAATTAAAGCAGAATTGCGACCGCTAGAGCGGTAATAAACAAACATACATAAAAGTTTCGAATTTTCGTTATCTACTAGGTATGATCGATGAACATTTGAAGAAATTTTATGAAAATCAAGTCGTGAGTACAACGTTAAGGGAAATCTGCTAAAAGCATTTGGCTTCCCCATGAGTTACCAAGCGTGGCCACGGCCATGTGCTGGACAATTCTCGTGGCCACTTTTTATCCAGCTTGGCTAACGTAAACCACCACACACACATAGGCGCGTGCGGCAAAAGATATACTCCATTCTCCTGCAGCCTTTGCTTGTCTTTGGTAGTGCTATTAACTCTCCCAATACCACAGGTCCGGACCATCACAGACTACCACGGGGGTCCTTGTAGGACCCCACTCTTTTTACGACGTTTTTTCATATAAAAACATACTTTATTTGGATTTATTAGTTAGGAATATGAAAAATGACTACAATTGATACATACCTATTACAATTTTATTGATTGTATGAAATTTAATTATTAAAAGAATTTATTGATTGTAAAAAATTTATTGATTAAGAAACAAAATCCTTTGTTTATTCTCTTGGTTCACTGATTTGACTCATTGTAGTCATCATTTTACGTATTTTGTTAGCACAGTTGCCGTTCTAAGAATCAATTTGCTTCCCGTTTTTCATCAAAATACGAGAAATGAGAGTAAAAATAGGAAGGAATACCTTGTTTTTTATTCTCTTTGGTGACTTAAAACTTTTAATAAGAATTAAAGTCGTTTCTTTTTCCAATGTGGAAATGTTTCAGTTCACTTGAAACCACCGTCGAAAATGGACAGGACTGTTACCTGAAGAACAAAACGAATCCTAGAATTAGTGAATTATTATGATGAAGAGCTTGATAATTTGGAAGAAAGTGAAGAGTGCTCCAAACTGATGACGTTGTTGAAATCGAGAGCGAAGAAGATGAAGAAATTGAAGTTGATAAAAATATTATAGAAGATGAAGATGAAGAAGAAATTGACCCCCCGTGGTAGTCTGTGATTGTCCGGACCGGTGGTATTGGGAGGGTTAAAAAAGTTATACGTGTAGTACCATGGGGTCTCGCAAGGACCCCAAACCAAGTTTTTTTTAGAAATAAATAAATTATTAATGGTTTATCTAGTAGAATCTGTAAAAACTGTTAATACGATCTGATACAAAACTATTTCAAAGGAAAGTCACAAAGTAACAATTCGATTGGTCAAGTTTTTCATAACGTTTTCGTGAAAATTCCGAGAGTTGGGGTCCTCGGAGGACCCCATGGTACTGGGAGGGTTAATTCAGCGAGCCGGTACATCGGCTTGTAGGTGACATCCAGTCCGTGCTTCAGGAAGGATTTCTCTATTATCGTCGCGGTAAGGGACTGCTGCTCTTCCTCACTTCATCGTGGAATGGCTTCCATAACTTGGGCTTGAAGGCGCCGACTACACCTCGCGTTTCTCAATCCTTGAAGTCTTCCATGTACACGTCCGTTGACAATGACGACAAAGGGCTTCCCATTGCGATCCCGCCCTTCTATCGGTAGGTTGTCCTTTAGTTAATTTAAATAAATTTATTAGAACAGTACAGGGTCTTTCAAAAATAATGAACCGATTTCATGAAGCTATATCTTATTCACAGACAGTAATACACGATTGCGATAAAGACACATGTATTTAACCGGTGTTGAAGTTTCGTTACTTCTCACAAATGGTCACAACTATCCAGTGTCCCGTAACTGTACGAACCAACGTCGGATATTCTTGGCACAGGGTCTGTACTGCACGTTGCACTGTGACAACAGAATTGGTCTCCGCGAACTCAATAGCACAGTAAGATTTTTGAACAGGTGTAGCCATACGCGGGAATTGCTGTGAGTAGGGATTACGGCAGAGCACTAGAGAAGTATCGATAGAGCACACTACCGGCAACCATTCGAAACTAACAACTACTCTCTTTTTAATGGCATTCAACGTGCGCTGCAGTGATGAGCATCATAAAGCATTGAAATCAGTTCATTCTTTTTGAAAAACCCCGTTTCGATATTTTTCAACATTCAACGGGATCGCCGAGGCTTTCGCTCGGATTCATTTTCAATACCATACTTTGGGATTCGAAGATAGGAATTTTCTAGCTTCAATATGCTATGAAACAAATCCGTCATAGCATTAGGTTAAACGACACAAATATTTGAAAAATTGACAACTTCTCACAATTATTGATATTCGTCTATACCTTTTAGCTTTATGTCAAATGTAGTTCAAAACGTTTGGCATGTAGATCCTACGTTGATTAACCAGATTTCTCTGCTGCAATGCCGTGCTGGCATAATCCCTCATTGTATTTTCTATTATTCCATAACAAGCAACCTTTCGAAACACAACTTGAATTCGACTTGAGATCTTAATTGGCACGGTTTATTTGATCATTGTATGGGTCGATATAGGGTTAAACTAAAAATAGTACAAGTATAGTAAGGAGATATTCCAGATAAAGAATATATATAATATTAAAATAACAGTATAAAATTACATCTCCAACAAGAGATTATATAATATTTTTTTAATTCAAGTCATAATAACAGATATACTCATATACAGATTAGAATTCTATATTTATCTCACTTGTCCAATAAAAGCAATTCTGCGAACTTAAGCTTCAAATAAAATAATTCGAGTTATATTAGCTAACTCAATAGCTCATTTCCCTTAAGGAAAATCTGCTAAAGCTAAAGATCACTTCCTAGACTATTAAGTGCAAAATTAATTCTACCCTTCTCTAATTTTACTCTTGGACGATAAACTTAGGTACAAAGGGAGGAGGTTTAAACGAGAACGTATGTCATAAAGAAAGTATCTGGGCAACAACCCCCCCCCCCCCTTCCACCCGATTATCGATGAATAAATCACACAAGACCAACTGTAGTTATTAAGAGAGAAAATATATGATTGTTTTCTGTAATATTTGGATAAGAAGTAGACAGTAGCGATAACACATCTTCAAGTACTAACGAAACAACAGCTTCTAACTAAAGAAACATTACCCTTCCCACTTGGTCACACCATGGAAAACAAGAAGCTAAGATTTCTGGAGCCTTCTCGCAGACTGGAGAAGTGTGGATGGAGGAGAAAGAGAAAGGGATAAGCAATGAATAGAGAGAGATATGGGAAGAGGTGAGGCCCATCGGGGATCCATTAAATAGTGATGAGCTATTCCAGCTCCAGCTCCAGGGAGATATAAATCTTGAAAAATCCAGTTAGCTCTCGAACAACTCCTCATCACTCCCGTCCTCCATCATTCATAGCTTTCTTCCTCTCTCTCTCTCCCCCTTATTGCCTCTCCTCGTCCACTCTGGGAAAGGCCATATGTGAGTTTCCAAGCGAACATATGGTGTTGCTAAGTGAACAATATAAATCATTACACACATTAATAATACTCAGTCATTTATTAAAATATATTTGAATGCGCAGAATTGAATTTACATAATCCTTGAAGTTCCTTATGTTGCTTACAACTAGATAAAAGTCCGTCAAGCAGGGGCTGCGTAAACTAAACAGATTCCCCCTTTGAAGATTAATAATAAAAGATAAACCTACATACTGGTAACACAACAGCACCGTCAATATTAAGTGAAAATACACATCATAATAAAACGACAGGAAGCGTCAGAAATGTAAACAGGTCTGCCAACGACTTACCGGAAGGAATAACAATAACTGAAACATATCAGAATATAACGTTTTATTGAAAACTATGTACTGTATCTAGTAGTGTAATTTATAATGGACCAGAATATTTTTTATCTCAATCAATCAAATTTTAGTAGTCGAAGAATTTAAGACATAGAGGGGGTCAAAAGAACATATTTGCATCTATTTAATGTAATAAGGGTCTCTGGAAAACAATATTTGATAATTAAGCTTCGAATAAAATGGTTTATTATATAACAATATTCCAGATAGAGAAGAAATGCATATTACAATATTATAGTAATTGGAATTCCCAATGGGATTGGTTCTATTCAACTTTCCAATCTGACGTATAATAACGGAGATATTTCGAAATTCCCCCTAAACCACCTCTTCCACTGGTACGATTTCTGGTATTAACTAACTTGTCCTTCCTTTTTGAATAAAAGGATTAAAACTCAACTAAGCGCATAATAGTCGAGGTTCCTCCAGAACCTTACTATGGGAGGTAATCAATCTTAAGTGTTTCTTAATGCTCATAAAAAATCTGTCAGATTTATACATATTATAAAATTAATTAAAATCGAAATATGAAAAAATGGGGAACGTAAACAAAGTACTTATGTGCAAAATAAAATTCACACTTTACAGTAAACGTAGCAGCTGCAGAGTAAAAGAACAATAGTCATTGGATGAAATAGGGTTTATTGTAGCTAAAAGAGTTTAAATGAATGAATAAAGTAGTTTTATGATTTTGGATAAAGGAGAGCAATAGTTGGGGACAATAGGGTGGTATTGTAGGTCCCAGGGGATGTGTCTGGTGGGGGAGGGGGGTGGGATAAATGCTGAACCAGTCCCATTGTCCTTAGAGCCATTCAGCAGAAACCTGAATGGGCCATTTTTATATTTCCACGCTGCTTATTCTATCTACAGCATTATCCTATTGCATGAATGCAGAATTTAATAATTCCACCGCAGGCAGACAGCCTGCCGCCTATATATATATTGACTGTAATTCACCTAGAAATGGAGGAAGTGGAAGGGAGATCATCCCATTTGCGGATTTCTTTAGTACTGCTTTTAATTTTTATAAAATTACCCACTAGCTACAGATCTATTTCTCAGTACCGCTATACGTCTAAGGCTTTAGCAGATTTCCCTTACGGGAAATTAGCTATTGAGGTCGTACTCATGACTCGATTTTCAAACATTTTCTTCAAATGCCCATCGATCCTACGCAGGAGATGACGAAAATGAGAGCCGTTCAAAATTATATATATATATACCTGTTAACGATCTAGCGGTCGCAATTTTTGCTCGATAGTTACCAAACTCGATATTTCAAACGTTTCAAGTAAAAATAAAAATCAAGTTCGTTGATGGCTGAAATCGGGCCAGCGAAAGGGAGGATGGTTTAGAGGAGAGGATTTTTTTCGAAAAATCTCCGTTACTATACATCGGATCGAAAAACAGTATAGAATCAATCTTACTACAAATTACATTTACTATAAATATGGTCATATACATGTCTTCTCTATCTTGAATATTAACCGAGGCATTTGCATTTGTATTAATTGTGTGCTGATAATGGACGAGATGAGATCGGCTAATTTCGGTTTTGGTTCGAAAGCTAGTTCGGCCGTTTCCGTAACTGTTCGGCTCTCGTGAAATTAAATTTCTCTATTGTAAAACTGTAACGTGGAAAATCTGCTTAGTTTACGCAACCCCTTCGTGACGGACTTTTTGATAAGATGTTAACAAACAGTTGCTCTGGTTTTTTGAACATGCGCAGCTTTATGGCCTTATCATTGTATAAAATACCTATCTGTGCAATTTTTCCATAATCGTGCTATTTGTCAATAATATTTGAAGAGTTTCAAGAATGTCATAATTTTGCTCAAAAATTATTGAATTATGGGAAAAAAGAAGACCAAGATGTCGCATAATGGTTATTTCGCTAAAAAGGGCGTGTATTTTTTATTTTTAAGTATGACATTTCAGTAACCAATGACCAGCCGTTATGAATTAGGTACAGACTTCTCTCCTAAACTAGTCAAAATTCACTTCTTCAAGTCACTTTAAGCAATTAAAGAATATTATCATTAGAGTTGAATGAAACGGTTGGATATGACACATTGAATCATGCTCGGCAAGTGTAGAAATTCATAATTTATGATACTCTCGCGCTACTTATTTGTATGTATCTCCGCAAAAGAAGTTCAATGAAGACGATATTTGGTGTTTAATTTTCGAATGAAGTGGCTCATTATCACTTATTATTATAAGATATGGCTTATTGTTAATGTGGCACGAGTAGGAGTGAGGGTTCACTGGAGGCTGTGAACAGAAAATGCCAATATCTCGGGTAATAATTGAACTAGAGAATATATATATATATATATATATATATATATATATATATATATATATATATATATTGTTGCGAAAATTAAATGGCTCTACTATTCAAGGCGTGATTGGGGAGTGCGGAGGGGTTCAAAGAAGTGCCGCTAATTTGTTGTTAATTGGTGGAAGGCATTAGTCCCTTCCAGACCTTCTTGGAAGAGCCTCGGTCTCATCCTGCTACTCTATTTAAGCCTGTACAGCTCGACCTAGTGGAGCCGGCAGAATCTAATTAGGGCCCGCGGTGCCTATCTTCCTGGTACTTCTGGACCTTTCCTTGGCTAGCCCCTTCTACAGGCATTTATAAGAGACCCTGCCACTACCTCAGTCCTCAGTTTTACGCTCAGCCGTCTTGATGGTCACATCGGTGCTACAGTGCGAATTAGTGCAGTGCGGTAAAGTGTTTGTATAAGAAAAACAGTGTTGTGCCGTGACTGTAACAGTTTAGTGCCGTGTTTAAGACAGTGCAGTGCCGCGGAGTAAAGGACAGTGCAGTGCCGTCTTTTTGTGAAAGGACAGTGACCGTGAGTGAATTATTGGACTGTGTAATCTGAAGAACAGTGACACTATCAGTGTAATACTGTGAGTAGTAATAATTAACCAAGAGTGTGCATTGTGAAATAAATCGTGCAGTGAAAAACTGTGAAACTTGTGTGTGTTTAATTTTGCAATCCAAAAGAACTCTTATTAACAACGTTTATTACTGGTTTTGTAATGCAACGTAACAATATATATAAACATGTATAGGACATTGAATTTACAAAAAGATTAATTTTATACAGTTATTCCATCCAATGTTTGTTAACAAAGATATTCGGAATTTCAGAAATTCATTTCACCCATTAACGAACTAGATCTTAGTTCTTACGAGAAACGTTTAAATGTCAACTTTCATAAACATAAACAAAAATGTCGACCGACAAAACTATATATATATATATATATATATATATATATATATATATATATATATATATATATATATATATAGTTTTGAACGGTTCTTATTTTCGTCATCCCCTGGGTAGGTTCAATAAACATTTGAAGACATTTTTTGATAATCGCGACTTGAGTGAAAACTCAAAAGCTCCTAATATAAACATTAAACAATTGGTAATAGGAGGTTTATAATCTTCTAACATAACCATTAAATTAAAATGTAAGGAAGGGGACATTTTTTTTAAGTTTATCCCTTCCGAAACTTGAAAGATAAATAATGAGAGTTCTAGATTTAAGCAAATGATATACTGTTTCAACACCAGCGTTGAAAATGTATACTCTTCAGAAATAGGACAAGTTAATTCAGTGTAATTCCTACAATTATTTTTCTCCAAGAGACGAAGCGATAAGAGGGAAAAAAGACACAAATAAATTTAATGGAATTATCCGTCTTTTTAATTAAACCAGCAAGATGGATGAAGTTTCATTTGGGTTTGCCATTATCAATCTTAAGTAATGGAGCTATAACAAAATAACTTTGTGTATCATAGCGATTACAAATATTACAGGAAATCATTTCAAAAATAAATGTTTCTTTCATTTTAGCCATAGTTCTTGATATTTCTTAAAAATTTCAGCAAACGTCGCTTCGGGTTTTTTTTTTTGTTTTTTTTTATAGATTCCTTTAAATATAAAAAGTCCGTCACGCAGGGGCTGCGTAAACTAAGCAGATTTCCCACGTGTATCGTGTATGCCAAGATAATGTGTGGAATTTTTTTTCATATTATATAATCATAAATCATGTATATTCTTCATATAATGTATCAATAACTTTTATACAAATATTAGTACAGGCTTAATTAAAACTAACCTTCTTACTTTAATACTTAAGGAAAGGTGGTAAGTCATCTGAGAGATGACGTGCGCCCACACTTGTACTCACGAGGGGCGCGACTACTGCAGTATTAACCCATTTCATCCCAACTTTTCAAAAATTAATATTTCAGGTTTAAACTCTGTACACAATGAGATTAGCCCAATGGTAGTGTCCATGCAAAGTATCAACTCAAAACCACCCCCCAGAGGGGGTTTTGCCCCCCGCCCCAAAATTGGAGCAGTGGGAATGGAAGGGTACGGGTCCATTATAAATGAATTAACATTTTTTTAAATTATTTTTATACACAAACTACAAATAGAGCATTATTATTTCCATAATAATACATAATTACATTACATTAAATAATGTTGCATCCCAAAAATGGTGTATACCATTTTTTTGATCAAATGTTTATTCTGGGTCTAGACATATTTTTAACTAACCTGTGCACTCTGCCTATACAATTATTGTTCTGAGCTACAATGTATTTTTGGTCTATTAGTATCTTCTTTTTTTCTACAGAATTGCACCTTTTCGCCTGCTGCACGGTTTCGGCACCATGCTGAGTCGAAGCTATAATCACCATATTATTGTTGCGATATCTTACCAAACTTATAATCCCATTTTTTTTTCTAGTTATTTGGTCATATGAGCCTCGGTTCTTCTTTTTAAGCAATTTCTCCTTGATTAGTATGACATAGTCAGTTTGTTAACTCCTTATAGTGCTAGTACTATAATCATATTGTCTGAAATTCTTGACCGAACTTAACAGGAAGACCTAAATGAGGTTGGGTTTTTAGGCTTTGGCACATTGGTATGACACTCTGAACCAAGTAACGTAGTGGTGTAAATTGGCACCATTGCCAAATCAGGCTCATACTTGTAAAAGTTCAACCATTTATGTGCCTGAAAAGTGGCCTAACCTTCGGCTAGATTATTATTCTCACAAACGTGAAAATATTTCATATCGTCAAATTGATTGAGTACCATGTAATTTGAGACAGCCTCATTGTAGGTGTCTTTACTTCCCTCCCAGTACATTGTTTGCCAACTGTACCCCCCTCAATGTGAGCCAGGGTTACATGAGAGGGCCCCTCAATGTACACTACTGTTCTAAATGAATCATCACTAAGTTCAATTAGTGAAAAAGCTACTTCAGCTGTGTATGTTTGAAAAATAAAGTAAAAAAATGATGTTTAGATAAATGGACCCGGCCGTTCCCACTGCCCCAGAATATGGGCATCCAATATAACATGTAATAAATCCCATAAATTACAGATTTTTGATGAATTTTGTATTACTAAACATAGTTACATACATTATAAAGTAATTTATAGTCAAAAAGTTAAAGCACAATAATTACTGCTCTTGAAAAAAAAGTACCAACTTTTTATAGCAGGACCCGCGAGTAATCTTTTGTTTACAGGAGGACTGTGAATAACATAAAGCAGTTTAAAATATATCATTCATAACAATCGCTTTTCAGTGGTTCCAATATAGTGTGAAACCAGTTTTGAACGCAAAAAAAAAAACGCTTAAAATCGGTTAAGTATCACGCATGAACCATCAGGCAGATGAGTAAGAGCTTCTCTCGGGCAGAGCCAAATAATTGAAGCCAGACAGCATCCCCATAAAAGGAAGGTGAAAATAGGATTAGGTCCAAAAGGAAAAGGTCAAAGTAAAAGATTGATTGGAGAGACATTGATTAAAGAGCAGAGATGGGGAAGGTGACGGGCCGGAGGTGAAGGAGCGCAAAGGTGTCGGGAAGCCGAGTCTATTGGAAGGCTATAGGCCCAGGATCAGAGGGAGGGAGAGATGAAAGGCTGGAGGGAGAGGGGAAGCAGAAGGAAAGATCCAAGGAGAGATAGAGAGGAACAAAGGGTAGGAGAAGGCGAAAAAAGCCGAAGGGAGCCGATGATAAGCCTTATCTCTAACTAGGTCCTCTTAACGACCCCTTATACAGAGCTCTCTCTCCAAACCAGCCATTTACATTCCACACTATACTCTTGCTTCCAGCTCCAGCTCCAGACATACTACTACTCCTTGGAAATTATTAATCCCTCCAACATTGCTGTGCATCCCTCATGGCTATAATGCCCACAGATTTGAGGCGTTGACAGGCTCAAACTACAAACTCTCTTTACCTCAACAACGTTCCGGAAATAATTAAACTAAGTAATACTCGTGTTCATGAATCATCATTGGGCTGAATACTAATTGCAAATTTATGTCAGTTCCTCATCCGGCAGCTTTATTTGGAAGCCAGCTGATCCAACAATTGCAGCTGCATCTGTTTTGGATCCGTCTGTGTAAATAAATAGGTCATGTTTCTTGTCTGTTAGTAGAGAAGTGAAATGTTTTTGGTAATGATGTTCAGAAGTCGGGTTAGTTTTAGGATACTGTGTTAGAGTCCAGTCAAAACTCAGTTTGTCAGTTTTCCAAGGATAGTATGTTTCAGTATATTTAGGTTAAATATGTTGTATATGTTGTTGCCTAGATGGGTTTGCTGTATACTTCTGTATTTTATGTTCATCAGCATTGTTGGGGGCACGGTGAGAGTTTAAGAATTTTGCTTTGAGAAGATAATGCATGGACAATAGCATTCGTCTGTACTTACCTACTTACTGGAGAAGACCCTACTGCCAACACTGTAACTGTTGACTTACTATAAAACATATACTAACTGACTGCTATTTAAAGACTCACATAGACCTACCATACACTTTGATAAAATGAGTAACCAATCATTTTAAAGTTTTTAATTTAAACTTAAATCCTATAAAACTCACTCAACAGAATTGATGTTTGTTCACTTGATCCCATTAATACTTGACAAATTATAATCCAGTAAAGTAAACGTATTTTAGTAGCCTCTATCAAATGATTAATGTACGGGAAGGGTAATATTTCATGATTGTCTGGATTATTTCGTGGAATGCATTTGTTTAAATATCTAATAAAACGAAATTTTGCTTAACAATAGTAATCCAAAACTATCCATGAATTAAATCATTTAAAAAAAACCGTCACCCAGTGAAATTAAAAAACAATTAAAATAAGTACTAATAAATAATTTAATTCATACAGGGATAGCAATACAAGTCATGGTAAGGGCGAAACCCGAGTCGTTTTTGGCGATCAGCAAGCATTACTTTTTCAATGGGGATCAAGGAGATGGGATTAAGTTCATATCTCTTGAAGCATTTAATTTTTTTTTTGTGATTATATTAGTCTTATTTTGTGTCGTTTATCGTCAATTATGTATGCTTTGTATTTTTATTTTTGTTTTTCTCTTCTGTTTCTTATTTATTTTTTAGTGGTTGTTGCATTGAAACGTAAATCTCCAGGTCGGCCAAGTACTGTAACTGGCCCAGAAAATATTGCTGCAGAAGTGGGTTCAGTACAACTCGACGTTCCGCAAGAAAGCATGCAGCAGCCTTACGACTATCCTATCGAAGTGAAAGAAGAATCTTGCATCGAGATTTGAAAATGCGTCCCTACTAGATTGCGTTAGTTCAGGAACCGATTGAAAGAGACTTGGAAGTCTGCAATATTTTATTTATTTATTTAACTTATGATCTCCTCAGCATCACTTATTTTCAATGAACATTAAAATTTTAAAATAAAGAAAAAGTGTTTTCAAAATTATTAAAACATAGTATAAAATATAACTAAATAAAATTAAGCGTTAAAATAAAACAATGTGAAACTATAAATTTTGGGATAAATCCTGGTATGAGGATGATGGAAGTCTAAGGCACAAGTTTAAAAATGTATTATACACTATTGTTCACAAAAACACATACACGAATTATTAACATACCTTGATATATAAAACGTAGAGAAGTGAGTATGGTAGGTGTGGTTTATAGTTTGTTGTAATTTTGAAGACAATTTGTGATTTAAGAGTGAATTTATATGTGGGCTAACTTCTGTTAATAGATCGTACTAGTCATTCGGTAAGTTCAGATGTTCACGTAGTCTGCAGTCAGTCAGAAGATGTTTAATGATCACTACTGTGCAAGTCCGCAATAGGGAAATTCTTTCTGCCGCTCCATGTATAATGTATAGTTGTGAATAACCAAAGGTTCGTTATTTTATTTTGTTAAATAAAATATTTAAAATCCATTAGACGAGAAGAGCTATAGTGTGTGACCACCTGTTATTGTAATTGCTTTACTCACCTCCTCTGGGCACGTAGATGTTGAGATAAAGGCAGTCCTCACTCTGGTTGGCTAGGAGCGGGAGGAGCTTCTGGAGATAGAGGACCCTGCCCCTAGGCAGCTCCATGAGGGCTTCTGAGACATTGCCCAGCCTGGGGATTGCCTGAGGACAGACAGGGCTGAAGGAATCGGCGAGCCTGACACTCCTCCACATGGACGGCGTGACGGGGGGCATGTACCTTAGGGAGCCTAGCGGTGGAGTGGCGTACGGCACCCCGAGATATACCTCCACGGGAGGGTGACCAGAGATGAGACCTCTCAGAGAGCCGTATTTGGTCTTGACTACCCTGGTACTATACTTGTGACCAAGGGTCAGCAGAGCCAGGCAGAGCGGTCCTAACACCACCCTCCACCCTTCCATCCTATCCCCCGCCCATCTCTCCAAACTCCTCTCACCGCTCCGATCTGAAACACAAAAATTTAAAAAAAATGAATAGAAAAGTGTTTTTGTTACATTTTTATGTAATAAACTGTCCTGTATTAAAGTACCGACAGGCTAAACAACACATAACAACAATCTGGCAACTCAAGAACAATACATTATTATTATTTATTATGTAAAGCTCCGCAACTATGGCAATTTGGCTCTTCTTAAACATGGGGGAAAACAAAACAAAAACAAGTAAACAAAATAACAAAAAGTCCGTCACGCAGGGGCTGCGTAAACTAAGCAGATTTCCCACGTGATGTTTTACAATAGAGAAATTTCACGAGAGCCGAGCAGTTAAGGAAACGTCCGAACTAGCTTTTATCGGGAGTCACTCGTCCGTTAGCCACCCCATTTTAATAAAAATGCAAATATCTCGGTTAATATTCAAGCTAGAGAATAAATGTATAAAACAATGTTTATAGTAAATTTAATTTGCAATAAGATTTATTCTGTACAATTTTTCGATCCGACGTATAGTAACGGAGATATTTCGAATTTCCGAAAATTCTCCACCTCTAAACCCCACCCCCTCCCACTGGTCCGATTTCAGCCGTTAACAATCTTGATCTTTCTTTTTACATAAAACGACTAAATATCGAGTTTGGTAACGATCAAACAAAATATATATACATTCTAGCTCAGATACCCGGCTTCGCCCGGAAATTGATGTGATGGCATTTTTTTGGCATGGCTTTACTTTGCACAATATTTTGACATTTACCCGTCCCAGTGTTTAGGGTTAATACCCGTTGTTGGCATATGTTAATAATAAAATTAATTTTTTATCCAAGACTTCACTGTCCCCCATATTGTCATATTTCCCGTCTTCTGTGCATTATGCATAGATTTCAGTTATTAAGGACAAAATATATTAACATAGATTTGAATTAATTTTTCCAGGTGAGGTACCTCATAGTTCAAATTGGAATGAATTGTTGAGCATATCAATATTTCTACGCAAATTACTTGCTTCACACATTGTTCCTGGAGAAATTTATAAAACAAAAGTTAATCTAAATATCAAAGTAAACAGCTTTTGTTATGACAATGAAATATCGAGAATTTTTATTTCAGGCCTCCCTTATAACCCCCACTCCCGTTCTAACCTAAAAATTTAAATATAGCTTATAATCATGGAAGAATTAATGCTAATTGACATACCGAGTTTTTTTAAGTTCGGTTTAATCGTTAGCGCCCAATGAAATAGTTGACTCCCGCTTTAGTTTATAGTGTATATCTCGTTTATACTTTGTTAAAAGACAAAAATGAATGTGACAAAAGTTACTCTAAATAACAAAATAAACAACTTTTGTTATGTTTATATTTGCCGAAAAACGAAATACCGCTATTTTTAAATTCAGGCCTCCCCTACAACCCCCACTCCTGCCCGTCCCTAGAAATGTTGGTATGGCTTGTTATAATGAAAGCGTTAGTGCTAATACACATACCTAGTTTTATTTATTTCGGTTGGGTCATTTGTCCCAAATAAAATTGTTCACTTCCGCTATAGGTTTTAGCGTATATCTCGTTTATAATTCGGTATACGAAAAAAGTGTATATAACAAAAGTTACTCTAAATAACAAAATAAACAACTTTTGTTATGTTCATATTTGTCAAAAACCCAATAGGAAACCAAAGATGGCTATTTTTAATTTCAGACTTCCCTTATAACCCCTACTCCTGTTCGTCTCAGAGGATATTAATATAGCCTAAAGTCTAAGTCGGGTTAGTAGTAACATACATACCAAGTTTCATAAAATTCGGTTCAGCCGTTTATGCGTGAAAAGGTAACAAACAAACAAATAAACAAACAAATACACACGAAAGAAACAAAATGCAGTTATGGGGTCTATGACATGTGAAACGAAAAGTTATTGTGAAAATTCGCTAAAAAAATCAATGTACAGACAAAGGTTACAATTTTATATATATATATATATATTCAATTTTATATATATATATATATATATATATATATATATATATATGTATATATATAGATATAGATATATAGATATACACATATATACACAGTTTTGAACGGACCTCATTTTTGTCATCTCCTGGGTAGGATCGATGGACATTTGAAGAAAAATTTTGAAAATTCCGCCATGAGTACAACCTCAATAGCTGATTTCCCATATGGGAAATCTGCTAAAAATGGAACACGAAATAATATATGGAACCAAAATTAAAGGAACGAAACACGAAAGAAAGAAGAAACACGAACACAACATAGAACTAAAAACAGGTGGTAAATAAATAAGTGAAAAGAAAACTTGATAACTTTGAAACAAAAACTATTCATAAAAACAGGCATCATTCAAATTTAAACAGGTCACACACACACAAACATATACGCACGCACGCACACACATTAAAAATTTTAAAATATGTAATTAAAAATTCTCAAACTGCCCTACTGTTTTTAAATATGTCAGAATCGTGGCAATATGTGGGCTACCCTCAGTCAGCAGTACTACCAAAACACACATTTCCAATTATGGACTTTCTTGTACTGTCATTAAATAATATACACAAACTTTTCTGCTGCAATTCACTTAAGATACAATTTTATTTACAGTTGTTTACAGGGTTATTCCCATGCTATTGGGGTTCAGCTTATATAATTGTGTTAATCTATATTAGTTGTTTTATGATACAATTATTGATTATATTGTTACGTTTTATTACAAAACCAGTACTAAACGTTGTTAATAAGAGTTCTTTTGAATTGCAAAATTAAACACACACAAGTTTCACAGTTTTTCACTGCACTATTTATTTCACAATGCACAATATTCTTGGTTAATTATTACTACTCACAGTATTACACTGATAGTGTCACTGTTCTTCAGATTACACAGTCCAATAATTCACTCACGGTCACGGAAATTCACAAAAAGACGGCAATGCACTGTCCTTTACTTCGCGGCACTGCACTGTCTTAAACTCGGCACTAAACTGTTACTGACAGTCACGGCACAGCACTGTTCTTCTTATAAAAACACTTTACCGCACTGCACTAAGTCGCACTGATGTGACCATCAAGACATCTGACCATAAACTGAACTCGGGGTACTGGCGGGTCTCATATATATGCCTGTAGAAGGGGCTGGAGGAAGAAAGGTCAAGAAGTTCCTGAAAGTCCCTAATTAGATTCTGCCGGCTACACTAGGTTGAGCTGTACAGGCTTAAATAGAGGAGCAGGGTGAGACCGAGGCTTTTCCAAGAAGGACTGGAAGGGACTAGTAAGGACGCGACCAATTAGCGGCACTTCTTTGAACTCCTCCGCACTCCCCAATCACGGTTCCTTCTCTGGTGTATTTAATTTTCTCAACAATATGTTATTAATAACAAGTTTTTGAATAAATAATAAAATAAAATGTTTTAAATCAGCCATAAAAAACAAAAAAAAAAAAAAATTAAAATTAATAAATTCAGAAAGAAAATACATTCGCAGAACTTCTCTTTTTAAAATCAAACCAGCTATCATTATCTACAAGAGCAATATTGTTCACGAGTATGATTCTTAATGCTGAGTAAATTGGCCAATAGATGAATATATATGTTATATATCCTCTTGCACATCTTGCAAAGATTGCATTTTAGTTTGGGGTTTATAACGTAAACTATGTTATTTACTGTTAACTTGATATGTTAATTACTTGAGGTTCTAATTTGTGATATTAATTTATGTATTGGATATGAGAGGTTTAAATGAAAATAATTTTACCTGCGTATTTCTGTATAGAATACTATATCCTGATTTGTCTTTGTTCTCTAGAGTTCGGGGACATTAGCTGATTTCTGAGAGTAAAAATCATTTCCTTTAAGTTTCTTTTTAGTAATAATGGATCCTGATTCAACCTTAAATTTCCGAAATTTAGAGAAATATATAATTGCTTTATTTGAGTAACTCAGTTAAATTTAACATTATTAGACTCCAGTTGGTCAAGAACGAGTCGGTTATAGCATTGTCGGGGGAATCTATGACTAATTATGGACAAATTTTGCATAGCCAGAGTATACTTGTTTTGGTTTTATATATACTTCACTTACATTTAAATGTGGCATCTCCCTTCCAGTGTATCAGCTCAGACAATATTATAGAATATAATTTGTAAGCATAAATTTGGTTTATTATTTTGGTTAAGTTGGTAATTTCCTATGTGCTGGTAAAGCTCCCCTGGAAAGGCTTCCACCACCCTAATGAAATAGCCGGGCTACAAACTGAAGTTTATATATATTTGAGAACGGTTTATTATTATTTTATTTTTTTAAATTGATTCCTAATTTATGAAAATAATGCTATTTTAGATTGATTAACTAGAGGCGACAATTGTTTAGCGAGTGAGGAACTATGTTTTTATTTAGTTTGCAGGTCATTTATTTAGTGTCTTCGTTCGATGGAAGGTTATTTATTCAACAATCTAACTGAACAATAGTAAATTTCAACTTTTGTTATTTTTTTATTAAAACAGTTTTTGTAACAGTTATTATAATTCTCTGTCTTTAGCAATAATATTAGTCATGCAAGAATTCGATTAAAGGAATGAAGTTTCTCAATCATTGCCTAACACGATATTTTATTCCTCTGGCATTACTAACTCAATCAGAAATAAGCTTGATTTCCATCAAAACTCTCATACCCGTTGTTATTGCTAGAACAAGGCAAAAAGATTAAATATTGCGAATCACATAGGCCCGCAATTATTACAGAAGAGCGATTATAGAAATGATTATTTCAGAATACCAATGGACCTTCCGGGAGGAAACGGATGGGATTAAGTTATCAGTACATAATATTGAGTGCGTTTTATATATATATACATTTGGGTCAGAGCCAGAACAGGAAAAAAAGCATAGCATTGAAAGGGAACTGAAGGGGGTTATATGATTGGTCGTTGATCAACCCATAAAGAGATCTGCGGAATGAATAGGGTTGGTAGGACTGACTCTGATCTCCCGCCCAAAATAATGTTTACAGTGGCCCCAATACACGGCCTTATGTATAATTCATCTCCCGCCCATTTACAGAGGCCTACCGCTCCACCCTCCGAATTAAACCTACTGTCTGAAAATTTCGCTTTTATTTACCAGTCAAGTTGAAATGAATAATTTATATTTGAGTCTCGCAGAGTCAAAAGTGGCAGCTCTCTATCCCAACTCCCTTCTCAATGGCCCTACCCTGGACGACAGCCAAAAAATCTCCCGCCTTTTCTTGTGCCTCCTATATATTTCGTTGGCACATTATTCTTAAAACTGAAAAGCTGTGGAGGCTTCTAGATTCTCCAAAAGTCCAGTTTTCTTAATGTATGAACTTAGGTATATTTTCTCAATCAGTTTCTGCATATTAATTTTTTTGACTGTCCGTAAAGTGTAATTAAATACCGTTAACCAAGACCTATCCCTCCCAAATCAAACCGACTTTCAACCAACAAGACCTAATTTTTACTAAAGTTAGCATGTAAAGGTTAAGAACTCAACAATAAATCAAGTATGCCCACTAATCTCTTATTTTACTTCTTTTGCTGGTAAATGAATTTTGAGTTAAGGCGTCATCTACGAAATACACTTTTGTGTGTGTTTAATATTCGAGTTCCACGCCACTTCAAGCAATCTCAATAGTAACTTGTGTATGTTTACAACTGTAAGATTAGTTCTTAAGGACCAGGGTCTTTGTAGATGTTGACGGGACAGGAAGAACTATAAGCCAAAGAAAGCATTTAAGAATTTAGTGGGTACGGAAAATTTGTGAACTATTATTGTTTTCAACAGTCTCCAAATCCAAAACGATAATTACACCAAATGAAGTTTGTATTTATTACAGTATAATTTTCCAAAATGTAAACAGCACACGTTTCTTTAATATTCAAGGTTATAGGCTATTTATTACCTTTGACCTCTAATTATATATTCTATATTCAGTTACAAACTAGGTAAACCAATAACAGAATTTGAATATTCAAAACTATTTCACGGGAAAATGTTTCCAGTTATGGCTACATGTCAAGAAGATGCTTAATTGGTAATAATACCATGCTCAGTTATGATATTGGTTTCGCCAACCAGTCTTCTATTAATCTCTTTTATATATCATTACAGTCTGTGCTAGCTTGAATATCTCAATTTAATCTGAAATACATATATGATGGAAAACAATTAGAATTATTTATTAGAATATTTAAAAAAAAAAAAAACTATGCACAAATATGGAAATAACTAGTTTTCCCTTAATAAATCTGTAAATAAGCTGAGTATGCATTTCATTTTTTCGTACAATGTAATATTTCCGAAATCAGAAAGGTTTTGTAAAAACTACATGATCCTTCTATCAAATCAAATCTTATGTATAATACTTAATTAAGGATTAATTATATTTATATTAAATATTTGGTATATTATTAATGTAATAGCTTATTTTTTATAATTTTAGTGCGGCAATATTTATTTATGCTTATTCCTTAGTTCGAATTAATTAATATAATATAAGAAAATTCTCTTCTATTTTTGGTAGTGTTGTATTATTCTATTTATCGTTTTCCTTTTTATTAAAAAAAACACAACTATTATTAAGCCTATTTTTTGTCGGTTTATTATTCTGTAAGTTTAATTCTATGAATTATTTATAAGTTTTCTGCAATACTATTTTCATTTAGGAACTAACTATTACTGCACTCCTAGTACTATGGAGTATAAATTCTTAAGACAATAAAACAACTTCTTTTTAGAGTTTGTTAGAAGTTATACAAATCCACTCATTTCTAAGAACTAAAATTATATCAAAGTATATTTCTGGACATTCTGTGGTATACTAGCAAACACCATTAAAATCGTATATGACATGTGTAATACTTCATCATATTCCGATGGTTCAACAGTATCTAAATACTATTCAATTAATAAATACACAAACTTAGAAAATCTATCAAAAATCAACAGCCATCATTATAACAAGTCTCTTACGGCTATGTAAACATCCTCTGACTAACTTAACTCATTTCACAATTAATACAGGCATCGACACATTTCTGTTGCTCTCTGTAAATCAAAAGAAATTGATTTGTGGCATCGAAATGGTTAAATACCCTGTTGATACTACCTCATATTGATTGGGCAGCACAGCTGACCTGATTATTATTAGTTGCATGGGTAGGCGTGGGACGTATATTGGAAGCTAATTGCAGCCTCTTAGCTCATTTAGATCAAAATACTACAGGT
This sequence comes from Riptortus pedestris, assembly GCA_019009955.1. Taxonomy (NCBI): domain Eukaryota; kingdom Metazoa; phylum Arthropoda; class Insecta; order Hemiptera; family Alydidae; genus Riptortus; species Riptortus pedestris. The sequence goes on along the minus strand of CM032229.1, from coordinate 107,792,265 downwards.
TTCAGGGATTCTACAGGGTTCAGAATTTGATTAAAATGTCTATAAAGGAAAACTCAGATAATTAACCAGACTGTAGTAGCATTATCTCTGAGTCCTCTTTGATTCCTTTAATTTAACTATTCGACACTTCGAAATCCCTGTAACATGGAAAACCATCCATTAAAGCTAATCCTTTTAGCATCTCAGCAGATCGAAGCTCCTTGCCAGTCACTGTTACCCTAATGATCTCATGGAATGTCATTTTCAAGTAGTTCTCAGAAAGAATTTTTTTTTTATTTTGGACCAATACATAAGTATTATACAGAAAGTGTTATTATAAGATTTGTTACAAAGTTAAGAGATTTTGGTAGAACCTCGGACGTAGTCGTCCTTCAGTCATTGCACCTAAATTATAATGGGTGGCTCCACTTGGCATCGGAAAGCTACCATGATACTTCCTTACAAGTTGTTGAAGATGTACTGAAATAGGAGCAACCTCCAATCCCCTGTGGATTTGGCTGTTCCTAACAAACCAGGGAGCATTTGCCGCTATTCGAAGTACTTTTCTCTGGATGGACTGGAGTCTCTTTTTATGTATGTTGCTGATGCCCAGCCAGACTGGGCATGCGTATATTAATATAGGTAGTATAAGTGTTTTGTAATGTAGTGTTGTGCAAGTCAGTTTCAGTGGTGTTTTTTTATTTATTAACGGGTATATTTGTGCAAGTCGTGTGTGTGCTTGTTGCAATTTAATGTGGATATGATGGCGCCAAGTAAGTCGTGTGTCAAAATGTACTCCGAGATAGCGGATGCTCTGATCCCTCGGAGTCCAAGGAATTGAGTGATGGCCTATTTTCAGTTCAGGAAGATATTCGTTCTTGAAACGACGAAGAGCAAAAATCTTAACCTGCGTTTTTTCGGGGTTCAACGAGAGCTTCCACTTCTTGAACCATCTTGAGACCTGGTCGGCTGCTCTTTGGAGATGGAGAATGGAAGTGTTTGGATTATTGTCTTGAGTAAGGAGGAGTGTGTCATCTGCGAAGGTAGCTAATACAGAATTTTCCACCTGCGGCATGTCACTGCAATAGAGGATGTAGAGCAAAGGACTAAGTATGAACCCTTGAGGTATGCCGGCTATAATATCCCGGTTCGTGCTAAGTGTGTTTTTTATTTTCACTTGGAATGTTCTTCCTTGTAAGAGGGTCAAGTAGTTACGCTCGCTAATATATTTTACACCTGAACCTTCAAGGACTAAATATCCCAGCAGAGTTAGTCATTCCCACTGTCCTCTTACGAATGTAAGCTAAATAGCCTATTCATCTGAACCATGTATCTAAATCACTTGGAACAATCGCAACATCCCTCGGCACCTAAAAAGTCGTTTTACATAACTCCTTATACAACCGGGGTTTCAAACTAACACATGAAATAGAGGGAAGAGATGTCAATGGCTTTTAGCAGATTACCCTTAAGGGTTCGTACTCATGACGCGATTTTCGAAACTTATCTTCAAATGTCCATCGATCCTTCCCAGGAGATGACGAAAATAAGGTCCGTTCAAAATTATATATATATATATATATATATATATATATATATATATATACAGGGTGTCCTCAAACCAAACGGCCAAACATTAGGGGTCGATAGAGGATCGAAAAACTAAAACAAAAAGTCCTCTGGCATATGCCTCGTTTTCGCTTCGTTTTCGAGAAAATCACAAAAAACTAAAAATAGTTGTACAAAAACTAGTTAGTCCTTCTCTAAAATTACATCGTTAATTTCTAAAGCGTCAACGTAAATGTTGTTTGAAGTGCTGGGCCTCTCGCTGCAATACATCACATCGCGTACTCACAGATCGCACTGCATCTAAACATTGTTCTGCGGAGAGCTGGTTGCAAACATCACTTCATTAACATACGCACAAAACATCATACAGCACACCTTAAATGAACTTCAAAAATGGTGTTCTGTAACTGGGTTTAAGTTATCAATCGAAAAAACAAAGTATACCATTTTCACCCGAAAAAGAAGTTACGAATGCCCACAATTAACACTCCACAACACTATTATAAATAAGACAGACGAACTTACATTTCTAGGACTTACATTTGACAGAAAACTCACATGGGTTCCCCATTTAAAGGGCCTCATTAGTAAATGCAAGAAAAGCTTGGATGTATTAAGGGTACTTAGTAATTCTGCATGGGGAGTTGACAGATGTTCTATGCTAACTTTTTATCATGCTTATACTAGGTCATTGCTGGATTATGGCTGTATAGCATATTCATCAGCCAGTCCAAATACACTTAAAATGTAACACAATACAAAACACAGGACTGAGGATAGCAACTGGAGCCTTCAGATCTAGCCCTGTTGATAGTTTATGTGTTGAAGCGGGAGAACCTCCATTGGAATACAGGAGACGTATCATCTGCTTAAAATTTATTTTAAAATGCAAAGCATTAGATGCTCCATGCGTCAATGTATTTTTAAATAACATACTTTACAACAAATACATAGAAAAACACACTAAACATAAACCTCTAGTCGTACGCACTTCAGAAAACACTATTGGTTCGAACATATTACAAACTCAAATACACTATAACAGAAACATAACACTCCCTCCATGGAGAATAAATAACTTAACCATTAATTTAACTTTAACAAAATTATCTGCCTTTATCTGCCAAATTTTACAGAATAGCTTATAACTCAATTGTAGCAAATAACCCAAACTCACTTCACACTTTTACTGACGGATCCAAGACTGACTTTGGAACAGCAGCTGCAGCAATTATTAATACTGACATTTACACTACAAAACTCAACAACAATACAAGCATTTACACAGCTGAGTTACAAGCCATAAATATTGCCCTTTCAAAATTTCACAATGTTCAAAATTCCCAAATTTACTTATTCACAGATTCCTTAAGTTCTTTATTCTCATTAGAGAATATTTACAGTACCCATCCCATCATAACCCAAATTTTAGAAAACATTATACATCTTCAAAACAACATTACACTAGTATGGCTACCAGGACACCAAAATATTGGACCAAGTACTGAAGTCGATGAACATGCAAAATTAGCTACCCAAAACCTTGACGTGGACACAAATGAACTAACGGTAGACGATTTAATACACTCTGCAATAACTAACGTACTACATGATTGGGAACACAAATGGCTACAAACAGACAATAAACTAAGACAAATTAAATCAACAGTATTCACACGGACTAACAAAATTGCAACATATTCGCGGAGAGAGGAAGTGATTTTAACAAGGCTCCGCATAGGTCACTCCTTTATTACTCATAAATATTTAATGGAAAAAAGGGAGCAGCCCAAATGCAATGTATGCAATTTGACTCTTACAATAATACACATACTGACAGACTGCAAGAGACGAGATCATTTACAGATACCTACATGACTTACTCACTGAAGGTAGCCCATACATACCCACTATACTACAACATTTAAAAGACATTAACATATACACACAAATTTAACTAATATAATCCATTTAAAATTAATGTTTGCGTTTTAAAATAAATGTTATAATTTTCTATACATGTGCGCGGGCCAGCTGTGTTTGTGTATGTATGTGTGTGTGTGTGTGTGTGTGTGTGTGTGTGTGTTGTGTGGGTGTATGAGTTTTCACTCACCCCAGTGTGTTTTAGGGAATACAGAGTTTTATGTAAATAGTCACTAGTAAAACTTATATTTTATGTAAACCTTAATCATTTTAAATTTCTTTTATTCATTTTATACACCAGTTTTATTTTAATTATTGATTTATTTATTTAATATTTAAATATTTTATTAATGATTTCTTTATTGTCCAATATCAATAGTTTTGATTTACAGTCTTCACCTAGCTTTGAATTTTGTCTTTATTTGTTCTCTTGCTCATTTATTTTTTATCTTTGCTGTGTTCAATATTTGTTTTTTGATTTCCATTCATGCTTTTTGAGTTCCATTTTGTTTTTGAGTTCCATTTCCATTTTTGAGTTCTAGTTCTGTTTTTGTGTTTCATTGAGTTTTGTGTTTAATTTCGCCTTTTGTGTTACATTTTTTTATTCCAGTTCTGTTTTGAGATGCGTTCCTATTTCTTTCCCATTTCTGTTTTGATTTCATCTCTGTTTTTCGTGTTTTCTCTCTGTGTTTTGATCCTTTTATGTTTTGTAATCCTTTTATGTTTTGTGTTCCTTTTGTGTTTTGCAATCCTTTTATGTTTTGTGTTCCTTTTGTGTTTTGTGTTCTGTGTTCCTTTTCTGATTTGTGTTCCTTTTGCGTTTTGTGTTCCTTATCTGTTTTGTTTTCTTTTTGTGCTTTGTGTTCCATTTCTGTTTTTGTTTAATTTTATTAATTTTTTTTTGTTTGTATTGTTTTTGTTTTTTTTAAGTTACAAATCCTTTAGTTTAGAGCAACATCGCCGAAGCTGCGAAGCTCCAATAAATAAATAACAAAGACCGACCCTGTGCCCAAAGGTGGTAGTTTCTTTGATTGAATATACCCGCACGTGTAAAAGTCGCTTCGTCCGTCCAGATTACTTTCGAACTTAAGTTTACATCGTTTTGCAATTGTTCTTTGTACCAATTACAAAAATCTAATCGGCGGGGATAATCAGCGGGTATTAAATTTTGTACCTTTTGTACACGGTAAGCATGCCTGCGGTCAGCCCTTAATGTGCGCAAAATGATTGTCTTTGGTTTGCTTAGAACTGAAGCAGCTCTCCGGACGCTTGTGCTAGGGTATTGGTATTGAAGTGCCTCAGTATCCTCACACTCCGCCTCACGTCGGCTTCCATCGGAGCCTGCATACGGTTTCCACGACGATGACATGAGAAGGACCCTGTCTCTCGAAGCCTTCTGAAAGTGCTGGTAAAAACACCTCTGTGTGGGGTTTCTCGGTCAGGAAACCGTCTGCGATATTCCCGAACTGCCTGACGTGCATTGCCATCGCAGAATCCATAGACGTTGACTATGTCCGCGTATTCAGCGTTGGTAAATCTAGCCATATTTGTTGACTTCACTGAACAGTACTAGCAACACCACTAATGTGAGAATGCGAGGCTGGATTCCCCCCAAAAAGGATTAAAATGTTTACTATCATTTTAATCCTTTCTTTTTAAGTTTAAACACTCAACCTAGACGTTTTATTGATAAGGAAAGCGTGAGAATATTCATGTTTTCTAAATTTACTCCTCGTAAATTAAAAAATTAAGCTTACTCAAAAAGTCAATAGCTTTTTGTAATTTAAATACATTATTAAAAAAAAATACACTTTTTGCACAACTATTTTCAGTTTTTTGTGATTTGCTCAAAAACGAAGCGAAAACGAGCATATGCCAGAGGCCTTTTTTTCTTAGTTTTTTGATCCTCTATCGATCCCTGAAGTTTGGCCGGTTGGTTTGGGGACACGCTGTATATGTTAACGCTCCAGCGGTCGCAATTTTTGTTTGACTCGATATTTAAACGTTTTATGTAAAAAGACAGATCAAGTTCGTTAATGGCTGAAATCGAACCAGTGGAAGGGAGGGGGGTTTAAAGGGGAGGATTTTCGAAAATTTGGAATATTTCCGTTACTATACGTCGGATTGAAAAATTGCATAGAATCATTCTTATTGCAATTTAATTTTACTATAAATATTGTTATATACATTTAATTTCTATCTTGAATATTAGCCGAGATATTTCCATTTTTATTAAATGTGGGTGGATAACAGACGAGAGTGTTTCCCGCCAAAAACTAGTTCGGCCGTTTTCGTAGCTGCTCGGCTCTCGCGAAATGTCTCTATTGTAAAACTTCACGTGGGAAATCTGCTTAGTTTTCTTTGGTTTGCTTTCTTTAGTGGGAAATATAGCTTAGGGCGAGCATATAATGACATCAAGATTATTCAAAGATTATATACCTTGCTAAAGGGTTACATACATCATATTACTATATATGTAAAATACTATGGGGTGGTTTCCTAAACATATTATTGGTTTAGTATACTGTATGCTGGTGGCTATCCTTAAATAGTTAAACATCTACGTTATATATCCAATAGTTTCTCCCCCAAAAAAACAATTAACCTAACCTACGGTATATATCACTAGCATAGTTTGGATGAATGGGGTTTCCATTATTTGCGTAAAACCGTAGTTTAATTATTGCTCAAGAGAAAAGAAGGTAGGGAGAGACACCTGTTGTATTTTGCTCTAAATGTGGAATAAGCCAGCAAAATTAGTTTCGATTACATCAGCCGCAAACCATGTTACTAATAATAATAAGCTCTACAATAGATGGGGTGATAGCCTAAATACCCAAGCAGATACTTAACCATTTCAATGGAGCTAATTAATAAATAATCCACTCAGTAGGGTATCATTAATTCATTTATAATTGTCAGATATATATTATTTTTTTGTCTGAATTCGTTAAGAAAATTATTGGTTCTTTTATATTGCAAGATAATGCATCAAATGGTTTCAAATAAGTCAAAAAGAAGCAATTACGCTATATTTTACTTGCTAATGAGGTATTGAGCCCAAAATTTAGGTATTCTTTCACCATGGACGCACCGTAAGGGTATTTAAGTTATTAATTCCTTAATTACAGGCCACTGAATAACTAGCTACCAGGAAGCGAATGATGTTGTTGTAGTTCATCGACTATGTGCTCTCAGATTGTCGACTTCTTTGATTATGACTTGGCAGGTGAAGATGATCGTTGAGAATCTCTAATGAAAAATGGCTTAAGCATCGAATAATTAATTAAGAAATTTTCCAATAATCTATCTTGCAATATCAAAGAACGATACTTTAAGAACTTCGGAGTTAGGTCTATAATTTCAAGAACAAACAAATATAAGAAATACAGGTTCTTATACATTGCAAGATCTCGTTTGATACTTTACTTTATCCTGCAATAATAAAACAGTTAACAAAGAACTTCAGAGTTATCTCAATTATCAGAACTACAAAAACACGTAATAAATTCTTGTTCTTTGTTATTTAATTGTAACGACATAAGAATGGATTATATTGTTTTTACTTATTTCCTTAAAATACCAAAGGGTCGATAATGAATATAACTCATATCCCAAAATACGAATTTATTAAGCACGCTTTTCTAGTAAATTCTAGAGCTGTAAATAAAAGTCCGTCACGCAGGGGCTGCGTAAACTAAGCAGATTTCCCACGTAAAGTTATACAATAGAGAAATCTCAATACGAGTGCCGAATAGTTACGGAAACGGTAGAACTAGCTTTTGGCGGGAACGAAGCAGCGGCCATAGCTTGTCCGTTACACTTAATAAAAATGCAGATATCTCGGTTAATATTCAAGATAGAGAATAAATGTATATAACAATATTTATAGTAAATTTAATTTGCAATAAGATTGGTTCTATACAATCTTTCGTTCCGACGTATAGTAACGGAGATATTTCGAATTTTCAAAAATCCCCCCTCTAAACACCCCTCCCACTGGTCCGATTTCTGTCGTTAACGAACTTGATCTTCTTTTTTACATAAAACAATTAAATACCGAGTTTGGTGACGATTGTACAAAAATTGCAACCGCTAGAGTGTTAACAGACATATATATATATATATATATATATATATATATATATATATATATATATATATAGTTTTGAACGGACCTCATTTTCGTCTTCTCCTAGGTAGGATCGATGGACATTTGAAGAAAAAGTTCGAAAATCGCGTCATGAGTACGACCTCAATAGCTGATTTCCCTTAAGAGAAATCTGCTAAAACTCATATCCCAATAATATACGAATTTATTAAGCAAAATTTTCTAGTAAATTCCAGTGCAGGATATAAAAAATAATATTTGGTGTTCACTATGGGCTATATACAAACGTATATAAAATTGTCTTGCCTTATTGAACCGATCCCCTTCAAAAAAAAAAAAATATCCTTAAAAAAGAATTTTAAATGCTGATACTTTACCAAATGGATTACTTGTTGATTAGCGTCATTGAAATGGTTAAATATCCGTAAAGATATTTAGAATATTGCCTATTCATTATGGACAGTTCATGGTTCGCGGGCGGTTTATTAAAAGCTACTTGCTTTCTTATAGAGCAAAATACAACAGGGGTCCCTTCTCATCTCATACTTCTATCTCTTATGAAATCATTAAACTATGATTTTATGCTCATAAAGGCAACTACTATCCAAATCAACAAAATTGAGTTTGTGCTATACAACGTAGGTTAGGTGGACAGAAGATTCTATGTTATAAATACTGATACTGGGTGGAAAGAGATAGGTAACTTCGAAATTTAGAAAAATCATAGACATACACTAATTATTTATGCTACTAAAATGTTTTTATTTGTTATAAAAGATCAACCGAGTAGATGTCATCCCTAGTATTGGCGTAATTGACCCCTTATATAAAAGACATAGAAATCTGATGTATAAAAGGATAATATAAATTTTCAAATGTTGTTACTAGATTTTTTCCAAAGAGAAAAAAATAGTGCATATGAGGAATGAAAAGGGAACATAACCTTTCTCTAATTTTTGTGAATGACCTCTGACTGTGATATAAGGGAATGATGATTCGTCTAAACCATTCAAGTGCATCATCAAAGAGGTGGTAAGTCACTTTCATCATAAAAGTGTTATCAATCTTACAGAAGCTGTGACCATCCAAGGAGTTATCGAAATCTCTAATTTCAACATTAGTGAGCAAATTAAGAATAAAACAACTTTTCATATTATGTAGACTTTTTCAAGATCGGTATAAGGAATATTTAAAAGAGAATCAATATTTGCTCATTGTTACGGAATTAAATTTCCTCAATGATTTCTAAAATCAATAAATAACCTAGTGTCAATTGTAAATTCTCACGTCAGAAAGCTGGCCCGGAATGTGAACACACCTCTCATGATGTTTATACATACGAGAAAAATAAGTGCTAACAATAAACACTTGTTAATATAATAATATGTTTTCCTTCCATATGTTTCACAGTGTATTAACTCTAGATGGAGCTGAATAAAATTATTAATTTTCAAATAACTAGAAAGGGGTTTTCCCTGAATATTATGTTATTATATACTAGGCCTCTTCCGGCTCGCTTTTAGCCATTTATCAGCCTGGTCTGTAGTTTTCCCGAAAAGCTTAAATATCGAGATTGGCAACTAACAAACAAAAATTGCGAGCACTAACAGATATATATATATATATATATACATATATTTTTACGTTTATTACAAAAATAGTAAACGTTGATTATCAGGGTTCTTTTCGATCGCAAAATTAAACACACAAACCTTGGCGCTTTTATAACTGCACAATTTATTTGACGATGCACTACACACTTGGTAAATTATTCTTTACTACTACTCACAATATGCACTGGTAAATTCGCTTCTTATTCCACAGTACAATAGCTCACGATCACGCGAATCACTGAAGTTCACAAAACACTGCACTGTACTGAAATATATTTATATTTTTTTGATCCCGCGAAGACATAAGTGAAAGAGGTCATTGAGTGTAAGGAAATTGTGCAAATGTTTTGAAACATATTGTTGCGAAAATTAAAGAATTAGCAGAGAGAGTCGCGTATTTGGGAAGTGCGATATAGATCAAAGAAGCCGACAGAGGGTCTAGCCCCTAGTAGTCCCCTTCGATGTATGCCAACAACCTATATAAAGAGCCGGCCAGCCGCGAGCGAGTCAGTTTTATTCTCACCTGTCTTGATGTTCACATCGGTGCTACAGTGCGACTTAGTGCAGTGCGGTAAAGTGTTTTTATGTGAAGAACGGTGTTGTGCCGTGACTGTAAGTAACAGTTTAGTGCCGTGTTTAAGACAGTGCAGTGCCGTCTTTGTTGTGAATTTCAGTGACCGTGAGTGAACTATTGGACTGTGTAATCTGAAGAACAGTGACGCTATCAGTGCATATTGTGTGTTATAATTAAGAATAATTATCCAAGTGAATTGAGCTTTGTTAAATAAATTGTGCAGTGATAGAAACTGTGAAACTTGTGAGTGTTTAATTTTGCAATCCAAAAGAACTCTTATTAGCAACGTTTATTACTGGTTTTGGTAATAAAAACGTAACAATATATGTGTCCAACAATATATATTATCCTATGATAAGGATAATATTTCCTTGTAACATAAGAAAAACTGAATTTTCTGGGCATGTTGTTATTCTAAAGGTTTAATTTTAATCTAATCTCAAGCATAGATATAAGGATTTAGCAGACAGACTTTATGAAGAGTCAGTCGACCCGTGTTGCAGGCAATTAGTCGGGCAGATTAAAGTAAAAGCGCTTCTTCCTCTCTATTAGACACCACAAAAATATTATGCTGTTGAGTTGATGACAGCAGCATATGGTGAGATGATGAATGAGATTGGGAAACTGGCGTAGATCCATCAGACGGAAAATTAAGCAGCTTTAAAGTTGGCTCGTTTCAGTTTGGACTCAAAGCTCTGTATTAGTATTTATCTATTTAGCCATTGTGGCTGGAGATGATGAAGAGCTCCAAATATCCACTTGCTAAGCCCTACATAATTCGTCAGCAAATCTCCTCATTTACGGCAAATATTCCTCATTAGCGGTCTATTATTGCACCGTCTATACAGAGGCTTCCTATCTACTCCATTCCCCCATATTTTCACAAATAGCACCCGAAAATAATAGTTTCATCTTTCATTATGTTCACTGTCATTTGAAATCAGGACACAAATCAGGTTGTGTTCTTTTTGTTATTGATAAAGAACAAAAAAAAAACACAATCTGATTTGAATTAAACCGATCTTACAAAATTCAACATAAGCGAAAAGTTTTTTTATTCTTAATTTGCTCACTAATGTCGAAATTTGAGATTTCGACAACTTCTTGGATGGTCACAACTTCTACAAGATTTATAACACATTTATGATGAAAGTGAATTACCACCTCTTTGATGATGCACTTGAACGGTTTAGACGAAACACCATTCCCTTATATCACAGCCAGAGGTCATTCACAAAAATTAGAGAAAGGTCCCTTTTACTTCCTCATATTGCTCTGAATTTTTCCTCTTTGTAAAACTCTAGCAACAACACGACAATTTATATTATCCTTGTTTTGCATCAGATTTCTATGTCTTTTGCATAAGGGGCCAATTAAGCCAATCAATACTAGGTACACGGTTGATCTTGTATAACAAATAAAAGCATTTTAGTAGCATAAATAATTAGTGTATGTCCATGATTTTTATGTTTATGAGCCAGTTGTCCTTTTCGGAAGGGCTTTCAACAATTTCTAAAATAAAAAAAAAATCATTCAATAAATATGAAAAGAGTCATTCACGCCAATTCTCTATTTCCCTCGTATTAAAAAGCCGATATAATCAGAAATTAAGATGAAAGCTGGGTTTGAGATTTTTAAGGACTCACTTACTCAAAGTCGGATGATTATTAGAGGTGATTCACAGAAGGCTGCATACAAAAATACAAATAACTCTTCTCGATAGAGTAAAAATGCACAGAATAATATTTACATAAAATTAAATTGGAAACAGGACTGATTATATACTATTTTTTTAATAGGACTTATAAAAAGGAATTTCTCTTCCTCTAACCCCCCCCCCCTCGGTCCGCTTTCAGACATTTATGATCCTGACCTGTCGTTTTCCCGAAACGGTTATATCTCGAAATTGGATACTGACAAATAAAAATTGCGAGCGCTAGCAGACATAAATACACACACACACACACACACACACACACACACACACACACACACATATATATATATATATATATATATATATATTGTTACGCTTATTACAAAAATAATTAACGTCGATTATCAGGGTTCTTTTAGAATGCACACACAAACCTTGGCGTTTTTATCACTGCACAATTTATTTGACGATGCACTGCACACTTGGTAAGTTATTCTTCACTACTAACTCACAATATGCACTGACACCTTCACTGTGCAATAACAGTACAATAATTCACGATCACGCGAATTACTGAAGTTTACAAAACACGAACTACACTGATCTTCACTAAAACACTGCATTGTACTGAATCTAAAAGCACTGTTCACTAAAGCTGCACTGAACGCACTGTTATTCACTAGGAAGAAAACTGAGAACTAGCTTACTGTCGGGCGAGCTTCAAAGGAAAGGGACCAGACTGGCCTAGGTCCCAGACTGCCAGTGGTGTAATACATTCCTGGTGCCATCGCGTCTGCAGCTTTGCCTTCATTTACTTCGTACTTCTCAAATACGTGATTAACTCTGCGTTATTTTTCAAGAACGAATTTTTCGTAACAACATATATATCATTTTTAACGAACCTCATTCTCGTTATATACTAGATAGGATCGATAGACATTTGAAAACGTTTTTCGAAAATCGCACCATGATTACAACTTCAATAGTTGACTTTTCTTAACAAAAATCTACTAAAACACGAAATGAGGTTTTAGAAGCTATATAACACAAAACCATATATTTGCAATATTAAGACTGGAGTCTGGCTGATACTAGGTGTAAAAGTGAATTAATCTGAACCATACATTTTGTCAAACTTATATTCAGACAAAGGTTCACAGACCGAATAGAGATCCTCTATTTATCATGAGCCCAATGAAACTCAAAGCCCTATTGACAACGTTGCCGAATCTTTTGAGCATAAGATAACATTCGAATTTCTATCATCCCTTGAGTGGAAGTTCTTTGACCGGAATCCAAGCATTCTGAACTAGGACCCCTTAAATAAAAATAGTGTTTTGGGTTTCATTTAGCGATTTGGACTTTGTTTTCAAAGCATACTCATTGGACAGGGTAAGACGAAAAAGGGGTTCTATAGATAAAAAGATTCTATTGACTTTAGTGAGAACTAAAAAAAAGCATTACTTAGCACCCAGTATGGTATTTGTCATATACCCGCTTCAGGTCCTTCAATTTCCTTAGAACAATTAGTTATAATAAGTCCTCGATAAGGTGTTTGGGTGTCCAAACTGTAATAACAGTTAGCGACTGTGTTCTTTTTATTATTATATTAAAGTCCACTTTTTGCTACAATGGCACTTGTTGCTAATTGGAACGTGTTACCTACAGGTTCCCACCTTTTCTAACGAGGGTGGGACTAAGGATTCTATTTAATGAGTTCTTCACTAAATAAATTCCTATTGCCCAGGCAAGAATTGAACTCGCCACTCGAGGTTTATCATGTGAGATTGTATTCTAACCTTCCTTTGAGGCTATGGGAAATGTCATTCATGAAATCACTGCAGCCCATGGACAAGATTGGGTAGTAAAAAATAAAAAAAAAATATCTGTTATTATAGTAAAAAAAACAAAAACGAATTATTGTGTATTGATATAACGTCCCGAAATTTAGTGTGTATAGTAACCCTATATAATCTTATAACATCTCATATAAAATTATTTATAATATTTTAATGAATTACATATAAATTTCAATTCTAGAAACTGAATTCATTGTTTTGTACTAGCAAAAGGAGTTATTAATCCTTAGTGAAATACATGACTGCCTGAAATATATGATTGTTTGGTAGAATTCTACCCCAAAGTAATGGGATAGGAACATAGTTTCTCTCTTACCTGGTCTACCACATATTCATTAACAGAATCCGCCGGGTACTCTAAATTCTAACAAACCTTGTTCTAGCCAAAGTTTAGGAAGCTTCTCGACTTGGCGAATCACATTAAACTTCTTAAATGAAAATATTTTTGTTACCCAACCAATACACAAATATTCACCCATAGTATATTGTTACACTTATTACTTCTAACTTAAATAATATTCTTACATTTGGTCACTTAATTTTCAGGTTAAGACGTACGATCATCTTCCTGTATAATCAACAAATTTCACAGAATAAAAAGGTTTTCCTATTTGGGACGTACTCTGATCTCTCTGCTGATTGTATTCATGATGTGATTTTCAAAAAAAAAAAAAACCTGACAAAATATAGGTTCTTTCAAATTTATTTGTATATACTCCAATTTTAGGTCACAGCACTTGTGAAAGATTTTATTGTGAAGTAATTGGCTATCTGCTCCAGCGACCGATTTTTTTTCTGATTGGCAAATTTTCAATGGGGCTCCGTCCATCTTCATCAGGCAGTTTTTAGTTTGGTTACATTGATATTTCTCCATTTACTTAATAATTATGTGTTTTGATTTTTAATTATGGCCTTCCGCGTTTAGGAGAGTATACTGCGTTCATAGTGTTTTTATCTTATTAATTTCATGAGCTTCCAGGACTAATATTTTAACTGAGCTTACTTCTCAATTTAAAAGTTTTGTTTCGTCAAATTTAATTTGGAAAGAACTAAAACATGTGTGTCTAAGTTGGACGTTTTTAATCTGTAATATTTCAGATCTGCTATGTATTGGTTGACTCTATTGGCGATCTTCCTTCACGTCTGTCCTAACTTTACTTGATATTAAATTGATTCCACAATCCTGTAAAAATTGTGTGCCTTTAGAGTGGCTCAATGCGTTAAACAGCATTTTATTGTTGATCCTTAGTTTTCTGGATATGAAACCTCTTGGTTTTTTCCCATTATTTCTCTTCTTTTTATTTGTAACTAGTGAAGCTCTTCTTTTAGATATACTACTTCATTTTTTAAGTGTGCTTCATTATTGCATAATGAAATAGGACTCTTAACTAGTGTGTGAATAATGCCGTGTTTTTTCGCTGGGTTGTAGTGGGATGAAACATTCAGATATCTACCTATCTGTAGTAGCTGTTGGCTTTCTATGAAATTTGTGGCTGAATTATTGCTTTAATTAATTATTAAAAGGTCAAGAATTCAAGTGACAGAGAGACAAGTATAATCTATACGGACAGCAAAATTAACATAGACCGCATTTACAATAACGAAAACCATAACGAACAGACTGAACAGATCAGAAGACTAATTACACTATGTAGACAGAAGAATGTAATAGTGGCAATAACATGGATAAAGGGACACTCCGGAAATTTAGGAAATGACACAGCAGACCAACTTGCAAATACAGCTTCAAGAGACGAAACGATACCTATTACATACTCAAAACTGACTAAACAGACCATTAAAACTATTTTGATAGACGAATCTTATAAAAAATGGGACGAAAGATGGACAAACACTACTAAAGGACGACAATTACATAAGTACATACCAACTGTATACCAGAGACAAAAAATAACACTTAGCAATTCAAATACAATTTATATCGGGACATGGACCTACGAAGAGTTACTTGTACAAATTTAAACTAACAAACACAAAATACATGTAAATGTGACAATGAGACTGAACAGACATATGACCACCTCTTATATGACTGTACATTACTTGACGGACCAAGAACAAAACTCATCAAGTATATTACTTTACAAAACGAAACTTGGCCGACGGACAAACCGAAAATTTTACTCAAATTCAACAAGGGATTTAATACATTTATTCAAGATTTGGACACTATTTTGTAGATATACACCTATTGTTGTACACATATGTAACGTTTACTATTTCTTTTTTTTTTACTTTTTTTTGTTTTTATTTAATTAATTTATTCTTCTATAATGTTTATAATTATTATATAAGAAATATTATAATGTAATGCTGAAGTAGTATCCAAAGGATGGAGCACACAACGTTTAAATAAATTCCCTCTGATGGAAAACTCTGGATACTCTGCGTGGAAAACAGGAAAGAAAAAAAAGGTCAAGAATTGGTAATTATTCTTGGTTTTCAAATTCTATGGTAAATCTGATCTGTGGGTACTGCGTGTTCATGAAACAAAAAACTTCAATAGTTGGTCTTTGCCATGTGGCCAAATTATAAGAAGCTAACCAATAATTTGATTTATTTACCTAATGGAGTGCTTTCAGAGATTGGTCACAATTGGTGACAGAGGGCTTTCATAGCCGGTCCTTGCTTTTTCATATTGAAAATAACACTAGTTCAATTAGATCAATCATTTCGTTTTTAGTCATGCTTTCTTTTTAACTAGATCAAACGAATCTTTGACTTCTATGTTAGTAAATAATGACTCGTCAAAGCTTCTTATTATGTCAAAATCCATTATTTCAACATTTTTTCCGAAGTTTCGTTAGTTGGGTAATTTTTGGATCATCAACAAATGGAAATCATCACTAACGATTGAACCGAACTTAACAAAACTTGGTATGCCAATTAGCATTAATTCTTCCATTATTATAAGCTATATAATAATTTTTAGGTTCGGATGGGTAGGTAGGAACGGGAGTGGGGGTTATAAGGGAGGCCTGAAATAAAAATTAGCGATATTTTGTTGCCTATTTGTTTTTCTGAAAATATGCACTTGACAAAAGTAGTTTATTTTTTTTATTTGAAGTAACTTTTGTAATATTCACTTTTGTCTTATAACAATGTATAAGCGAGATATAAACTAAAGCGGGAGCCAACTATTTTATTGGGCACTAACGATTGAACCGAACTTAACTAAACTCGGTATGTCAATTAGCATTAATTCTTCCATGATTATAAGCTATATTAAAATTTTTAGGTTCGATCGGGAGTGGGGGTTATAAGGGAGGCCTGAAATAAAAATTCGCGATATTTCATTGTCTAATTGTTTTTCGACAAACGTGCACGTAACGAAAGTTGTTTACTTTGTTATTTAGAGTAACTTTTGTTTCATACATTTTTTCGGGAACAATGTATGAAGCAAATAATATGCGTAGAAATATTGATATGCTCATCAATTCTTTCCAATATGAACAACCAGGTACCTCACCTGGAAAAATTAATTCAAATCTATGTTAATATTTTGACCTTAATAATTCAAAGCTATGCATAATGCACACAAGACGGGAAATATGGCAATATGGAGGACAGTGAAGTCTTACAAAAAAATTAATTTTATTATTAAAAAATCAACAGCAACGACGGGTATAAACCCTAAACACTGGGACGGGTAAATGTCAAAATATTCTGTAAAGTAAAGTCTCGTCAAAAAAATACCATTACCATTCAGTTTCAAATGAATTTTAAATGCGCACTTTTCAACTTTTACTCTTATTGGTCGCTCAGAAGAGGTGTAATATTAATTCTTTGGGTTGATTTAAAAAAAATGCAACGCCCTGGCAAGTTACGCTCCAAGGAAATTTGTATTCTCTGAACTCGTTTAATAACTATTCTACGAATTGATTCGAGAGTATAAGTGCCCTCTCTTGCACGAATAAATCAAAACATGAAAACATTAATACCGTCGCCCAATCGATGGTAACTCTCTATTTTTTTGGCTCAGGGGGGATATTTGTTTTCCAAGAAATGCCTCCCATTTAAAGGCTGGCGAGCTTACTGTCGCTTGGCAGTTTCGCTCCGGGTAGAACACCCTCCCTAAGCCTTAGAAATCTTGCAAAAAAATCTCTATTTTCGCACCTCTTCTTACACTTCTATCCCAACACTTCCTATTATTATATAGTTTGGAAAAATAAAATATTCACGGATTAGGAGGCATTGAGGGGTGTGTCCGTCAATTATCTTATACTGTAAGGTGTATTGTGTACATGGCTTATAATTTTTCAGGGTTAAATGTTTTTATTTAATGGGACTTCAATACACATATACTTTGACTAGGAAAACTATAGTAGTGCTGTCGCATGGATTCATTGTACTCAGACGTAAAGATACATTTATTTGAATATATACTAGAACGTGTTTTTATACAATACTAGTTACATTACGTTCATAGTGAAGTAACTCTTTGTTCATGGAGTTAATAATGTATTAGTCCTTGTAAATTAATGAAAATATGAAATAAGATTTAATCCTGAATTTTATTGATTTTTAAGACGAAACCTGTAAATAATTTTCAATTAACTTACTTTTTATTTGACAAAAAATAGCTTCAAATTTCTGAATAAATTTCATGTTGAGATTGAAATTATTGCATTTATTAAAAAGAACTTAACCCAAAATAATTTACATATCCATCATGCTGAGTCATAAAAATAAAAAGTAGGCGTTGCAAGCTTTGCGTTCAACTCTAACAAAATGAATCTGTCCATGTGACTTCCTAGTACTCTGATTAAATTAAATAAAGGAAAAAAAATAATTTTGTTGCACTTCATTTAAAATGTTTTAATTTGAAAGTGATATAAGGTATGTTCTAATGCATTTGATAGAAAAATGTCGTAAAGCACAATGTCAAATTCTATGACGAAAAAAAGTCCCAATACAAATTTCGTGTACTTTAATGTGTAATTCGCGATTTTTTACTTTCACCCTCCTCTAACCCTCTCCTCTACCCTATTATTCAATGTCGAATAAGAGGTGAGATGCACAACTATATATTACAACAATCCCAAACACGAAATTTCAACATCCAAAGGTTGTTTTAGAGTTATCTGGAATACGCACATTCGTCATGCCGAAACAAAGGGGTTCAGGGAGAGCAAAAACAAATAATTCGCTTGATTACAGTGCTTAATTTCTTTTTGCACAATGAAGTAAAATCGGTAGAAACAAAATAGCCATCCCATGAAAATTTTAAAAGATTGAACTAACGAATGAATAATTTTTTCCTGAATGGCCCATCACATTTTTTTTTGTATTTTGGGGCTCACCAGGAATGAATTAACCCAATATACTTAAAAGAAACATACTTTATTCTTCTGGCTTCTAATTAAACTAATCTTCATTGGATCTAATGTTCCATGGTTCATTAGCAATGGACCGTAGGTACTTTTGACAGTGCTGACTCTAAGCGGAGAACCGACTCCGGTAAAGGGGGAAGAGGGTTAGATAATGAATTGTGAGCAGAGCTAGAGTGTTGGCAGCACTGTTTAAACATTTCCTATTTGTTGTTACAGATTGCTGATTGGCCAGCCTGATCATCCGCTCCTATTTCCCTTCTATAGCAAGAGGCCCTCCTAGTTTCCACTTGATGAGGATCAGAACCATCGTTTGGACAATACTGGCCTAAAATAGATTCTCCGACCAAATCGAGAATAGATTCTTCAAACAAATAACAGTTAGGATATTGGAAATAATGAATCAAAAATACACAAATTCACTCGGACAAACAATAAATGAAAATTCCACAGCCGTGAAAGAGAGGTCCTATGTATTCTTATAAAAATGGCCACGTTTGTAACGCCCTACATTGTGGGTTGACGTTACACATGTAGGAAATTTAAAACTGATGAAAGAGTCGGAAATGCAACCATGAAATTATAATTAACATTCGGATCACTGGCAATCTGAATATGTAATGAGAGTGTGGACGTAGCTTACTTAGACACAGTATAAATTTGAAATATAATAAAAACTAGCAAGGTTTAACTGTAATAGGTTAATCAAGTAAATCAATGGCTAGAATATCAGTACCTAAAATAAGACTAACTTTGAAGAAAACTGGGTTCCTGGAGTGATTAAGCGCAAATGTTAAAGTACATTTCTCATCAATTGAAGGGAAATCCAATAAAAATCAAACTTTTTTAACAATTAAAGAATATATTTATTTGCTTTCGTGGTTCTCTATAAACAGGGTGAAACAGGAAGAATTCACAGAACAGTAAAAAAAATGAAATACCTGAAGTTAAAATTAACAAAAAAGGTCAATATATACATAATTTAATATACATTTAAAAGTTTCTACCGAATAATTACAATATATCATTAAGATATTAATAAAAATATTTCAGAAACTGGAAAAGATTTGACATTAAATTAAATTATTTATTAACTTCAACTTTTTGCAACTAAGGCTAACTGGGACGGGTTATATACAGGTTACCACCCTTTTCTAGCCAGGGTGGGACTGAGGGATTTGACATTATACACAAGAATATTTGTATATTGTATTTATATCTATACATACATATACTCATACATCATAACTCCTTGCATTCGAAACAGTTGGTCTTTTGATTCATGATTATATCATTTTGAAGTAACAGTAGTTAGACGGCATCCATCATAATATAAGAATATCATCCGCCCCTCCCCCATATCCTTCCCATTTCGAATATCATTTCTGCTGATGGGAGTAAATTTGAAAAATAATAAATATTATGTATAAAAAGCTCTTCTAATTTTAATATATTGGGAAGTATATTATGCTTGAAAATGTAACAATTATTTATATGTGTTGCCTTTAATGTGATACCCAAAAATCTCTTTTAATACTCTAACTATCTGGTAGTAATTACTAAGATTTGAACAAATTAAAAAATTTATATTATTTATTAACGTCCACTTTTTGCAACTAAGGCTAATTGGGACGGGTTATCTACAGGTTACTACCCTTTTCTCGCAGGGTAGGATTAAGGATATTATTTAATGAATTCCGTCACTAAATAAATTCATATTTCCCAGGCGGGAATTGAACTCGTCACTCTAGGTTTTCCATGTGAGATTAAAGTCAACATTTTATCTCACATGGCTAACCTGACCCCCAAAAGCCCATTCGCCACGCCGTAGTACAGAATTTGTGCTGCAGTGCCTTGTTAATACTTTTTGGGGAAAGTGAAGATAAGATAAGATTTGAACAGATTTGAAGCCTTCTTGTTTTACGTTAGGTTTAGATAATTTCCTGTTGAGTAAAGAATATACCATCAGTACATAATTATTCACTACATTTTTTTATATTTTTCTGTCTTGTTTTTATCATTGATTATGAGGAGTTATCTCCATAAACGTACATCAAACATATGCAATAGCCGTATTTTTCGTTTATCCAAGATGTATCAAGTTTCAGTTTTCTCACATTCACATCTTATTCATTTTTTGTTTCTCAACCATAAACGATGATGTCATTTGACATTTGGAGTTGATTTAAATTTTTCAGCTGACTAAGTGAAGGATTACTGATAAGAAGTGTTGCTAGTTAGACCTCCAATTTCAGAGCTTATAAGTGAAATATGAGAGGGTTTTCCCAGAGCCATTACATAGCTCATTATACAGTGGTCTCACGTTCCTGCTTAACTAGACAAATTATCCAATTTTTCTAGGACCCTTCCCACTCTGTTAGGGGAAATAATAGTATCATAGTTAACAGGACAGCACAGGTCCGCAACTAAATATATATATGTGACCTGTCTTTTGTGAATATTTACTCGCTGCTATGAAGCAAGATATTTTTAAAAACTCGTTAGTTCAGGATAGTTTCGTTATTTATACTTTCTAAACACATGTCTGTTTTTTGCTTTCTTTCTGTTTCTAGAAGAACTTTACAATGGACGAAAATATTTTAAAACAAGAAATACGTTTTGTACACTATCAAAATTTGTGTTTTTTTCTCAATAAGGAGTGAAATATCTCTTTTCAGAGTCTAGTTTAATATTATATATTCAAACCCAAGTTTTATAATACACACACACACACACACACACACACATAGATATATATATATATATATATATATATATATATATATATATATATAATAAGAATATATTGAATAATTATTCTCTGCATTAACATTCCTTTAAGCAAAACGGAAGCTAAATACTGATTAAAAAATGGTAAGAAATTAGGGGTTGTGTTTGAGCAGTATAGTAATGAATCTCACTGGGTGGTATAACAAACTATTTACATATTCTCTGTGGTAGGTGAATGAACTTGCCAATTTTAATATATGTTCCTTTTCAATGTGGTTAATATATTTTGGTTTCAGTTATCTGTATGCAATCTGCGCTCAATCGTGTCCATTATTTCTGTATTCGGCTCCCTGTGGTTGTATAATTTCATCCGTTGAACTGTGAAGACTATTTTGTTTGTTGCTTTTAATTCTAAGAAAAATAATAAACTTGTCAATTTTAATAAATACTTTTTCTATTTCCAAAAAAATCGTTTAGCCTAAACCCCTTAGGCTTTGCACAGATAAAAAAAAAATTTGCCACGCGAAGGCTGCGTAAACTAAGCAGATTTCAGGCGTTCTGGTACGAGATGCTACTGATTTCACCTCACATTGTATTCTCTATTTCTAAATAAAACTCCAATGAGTAGAAGTGGGTTTTTACTGAAGCCTGAAAACATGAAATTACGTATACCTATCTTGACACTTGAGTAACAAAAAAATATAGACAATTGTAGGGACTTAATAGTTTAACAAGATTGATTCTATAACATTTTTCAATCCGAGTATTAACATAAATATTTCCAACCCCTCTTCTATTCCTGGGTTTCAGCCATTGACTATATGATCTCCAATCTTGAATAAAACAGTTAAATACCGAGTATGATATAGATCAAATAAACATTTTCGAGTAATCGACAGAAAATATTAATTTATGACTCCCATCTCACAATGTATCTCACAAAGTAAAAGAAATAAAAAATAATATTTGGTTATTAACCTTCAAATAAAGTGATTCATAATATGACAGCTTATTGTTAATATGACATGGGTAGAAGTGGGGGTTTACTGAAGGCTAAAAACTTAAAAAAAATCCTAATATTTCTATTTATTTATTTATTATAATATACTAATGTCATTTGCGGTAGATGGATCTATATTTCATGGAGCAAACAAGTTACAGTTAAAAATACAAAAAGCCTCCAAAAAAGTCGTCTTCATCATCTCTAAGGAGTTCTTTTAGGATCGGTTGAAAGGTGCAAAGCTCTTCATGGAAGATCGTATTTCTTACAATTGAGGAGAAGATGTGAGACGGTAAGATAAACATTACAACAATTGCAGGTTGGTGGGAATAAGCCCTTCAATAAATAACTGTGTTAATTTTGTATGTCTCGATTAGCCATAGTAGCATAAAGTGGACGTAAATAATAATAAACAAAAACATATCTCTATTATTATTCAAGATGAAGAAAATTTGTATATAAAAATATTTATAGAACATTAAATCTCCTATAAGATTGTTTCTATACATTTCTTTGATCGGACTTACATAACATAGATACATGAATTTTTGAAAATAGTAGTATACATGTTGGTGAAATACAAGTCGATGTGGAACATTTTTGTTATTCTCGTGAAATACAACAATACAATTTCCTAACACACGAAGTAGATAAATAAAAAGGTATAGATTCAATTCACAACAATGAAATAGATTTTTCGATGTTGACCCAAAAGTACACTATATTACATCGGTATATTGCAATGGGGGCTCATAAATAGAATAACTTCAACAATTTACTTTCTTTATAGCGTTCCTACGTGTTTCATGATCTTATTCCAACTATTTCCACTATAATGTGCTATAATCAATGCTCATCTTCAACAAACTAATATATAAGCATCCTCCTACAGAGCTTCTCAAGGTAAATATTATGTGAAATATATAGTTCCACGGTTTTAAATAGCACTTCTAAACCCACCCTTTAACCATTTACGTATCCCAAGGACGTACACGACTATTAAAATATCATTATTTACAAAAAAAATTTAAAAATTGAATTATGTATAAACCCTTCATAGATTTCAAGGAAAGGCAAGGGTATAATCATTGATCCAACAGTAAGATTTAAAGCAAGTAAACAACAACAAGAAGAAGTAAATTTAGAAAAAAATAGGAATCTACACATCATGCTGTCCATATTTTAAAGAAAAATACATTATACAAAATTGGAGAGTAAAAGAGTTAATGTTTGGATCGAGAGGAGTTATGCCCATGTCAACTGCAGAATACCTTCAAGATCTGAATATAAAGACTGAAGAAATAAGACAAATATCAACTAATATATAAATAAATAAAAGCGTCCATCAGAATTGTGAATACCATTTATACCATAATAAAGCTTGACTTAGCTACTCTCTTAGCAACATCCCCAATAGAAAAAGATATTTATGTAAGACTCAAAATTGAAATAATTACCTTAAATAAGGCAGAAAATGAGGCTGATCTTGATAGGTACCCCAAAGAAGGGGGTAGCTTAATTATATATGTATATATATATATATATATATATATATATATATATATATACATATACTTATAATTATGTGCATATATACTTTTATCGATAAAACAAATATTGGCGAACATGTGTACTCCTCAGAATAGTAATTAAGATTGATATTTAAGACACATATTAACAATATTCGTTCTCTGTGTCAATTACGTCACAGTAATCCCTATGATATCCCAATATCTTCTTTAATATGCTGTTACTAAAACGTTGTTTAAGTTTATTAATTTTAAACTTCCAATGGGTTCATATGAATTTTTATTTCCCGGTCATTTAAATATAATTATGTTGATATTCTCCCATTCGACATTTCATACATTACAAATGTAATAAGAGAATCTATAAAGAAAGGGCATTATTGGTATGTGATGAAACAGAAGGGATTAGTCTGCATTTCCGTTAATCAAATAACTATATTTCACGGGATAACATGTTTGTTTCAACGACACAGCATGATTACTTCCGGTCGCAATTTAAAACTTCTCTCACATTACATCAGAATTCTTAATAGACTGTTATCTTATTTTTCTACTGATACTAATGTGAGGTGGCTTAATGATCTTTATATTTTGATAGGAAAGGATATTTAATTGATCGATAAAATCACATATATTTTCCCATTATAAATTCCTTGCTTCACTTATAAAACTGACTAATGAGTGAAGGGAAGAACATTTTTCTTTAATCTTTAAATTTCGACATGAAACCATTTTTATTTCATAGACAGGAATTCTCAACATGAATTCGTTACCATTTCTTCAATCACTAAGTTTTCCTTCATGGATTAACAATTGAACTGCTCATAAATTAATCCAGTTTTGTATTTTCTTAATTCAACATTTAACCCGTCCACAAAGGGTAAAACAACTAGTACGTATATATATATAATCAAGTTTTCATTAGTTGCTAGAACTCCATTTAACTTTGCTAGTATGAAAGGAGGAGATGTGATAGCTAATATTGTTTACACCGCTGCTCTACAAGCAATTTCTGGAGAGTTGCCAGTACATTTACAGATCTAGTTGAAAACAACAAAATACAATGAGCCAAGAAATATTCTATTCTGGCCAGAGTAGAAAGCGGAAACTTTAGAAGGATGAAGGACATACTCTGTGAAATAAATAATTCTCGATCTTATGCAAAACAAAACATATGTTCACTCTGAGCAATATAGAATAAATCTGCAATTCGCCCATCAACGGGTATATACAAAGTTTATCTGAGAAGATATGTTCTCACGTCTCGCCAATATATCAACAGGAAGATGCACTACATTTGGAATTAATTGTTATTGGCCCTAGAACTTCTATTCCCTCCCTTATGATTTATAACCTTACTCTCCCCTACTACAAGAAAACTTGGCACCATCTTTGCCCGAACTATCCCTTGGAAATCCTAACTTTACATTTCCCCCCATTCACATCTTAAGATGATTCACGTCTTAAGACCCTGACACTCTCTGACTGCAAATAGAATTCTCGAAGGTTCCCAAGAAAAATATGAATTATGGAATTCAGGTTAATGACATCATTACTGTGGATCCATAAAATCTTTAGAAAAATATGATTTTGTCTTTTCAAATAAACAAAATAATTAAAATTACACTATTTTATAAAAAGGCTTAGGATCTAACTCAGAACAGTTTAATTATACACTTAAATTTATGAGATCGGCTTCGGAGGACCCTAGATGAACAACATGACTTTCCAACATCGAGGTATTTATATCGATCAGTGCATGTATGTCATAATGCGGCACATAGTGACTCAAAAATATATGAACGGCCTATTATTTCTTTTTCTTTTCTTTTTTATTTGGTTTGTGCCCCACATCGATGGTGAATGGCAAGATCTCTAATTGTTAAGGGGTAGTTAGAATAATATATTTATTCCTTCATGTACACCTTGGTTGTACTTTATTTATATATTATGGGAAATAATCCTTAAATATCTGAGTGTTTCTCATATCCGTGCTTTGTCTAAATGAATATAATAAAAGTTATTTCTTTTAAATCTTTTTAAGTATGCTGTAGACCTGTTTTATTTTATACTATATGTTTTTATAAATTTTTATATGTTTTAGTATTTGCGGAATATATTGGCTGCTATCGGTTAACTGTTTTAACATATCGTAGGGCTTGTGATGGTTTTTCGTTGGTTGCCTCTGTCAGTATGTGTTTTATCGTAAGGTGCTTGTTGCAGTATTTGCATATAGGGTTATCAGTCCTTGTCATTAAGTGTCTATGTGTCAGGTATGTGTGACCGATCCTGAGTCTGGCAAGAACAACTTCCTCCCGTCTAGTACGCCTATGGCTCGATGGCCAATCCTTAATATTACTCCTATTATTTAAATGTCAATGAAAGCATTAGTCAGCATTTAATCATCATGTCTCATCACTGAGCATAATATATATATATACAATTCTTGGCACCAGACGATTACACGTATCTTTTGCATAATTCACCAATACTGAGAGTCTGGAAATAGCTTCTGTACAGCAGCTTTCAACTCAAAATTTCAAAAGTAGTGGTTACACAGACATACAAGTTAATGAGTTTCCTACACTGAAGGACTTCAAATTTAGAAGCATAGCTCATTTCCCGTTGAACTACTGAAGCTGCTTAGATTAGAAGAATAAGAGGTTTCCAATTTGCTCTAAGTTAGATTATATTAAAATACAGTCTCTAAATAACATTTAAATATTCATTTATCCAGGAAATGCTGGATGGTAGATGTACCAATTAATCAGGATCAATAAAACGTCCGTCACGCAGGGTCTACGTAAACTAAGCAGATTTCTCACGACAAGGTTTACAACAGAAAAATCTCCGTGATTTATAGATAAAGATCAGTGAATGTTAAGGGAATAAATACAAACGGTATAAGAAATCATTCAGTCAATTTACAAGTTAAAATAACAATAACGGAAAGCGTCTGAATTATAAACAAACAGGGCAGCCATCTTCGCAGCGCTGAATAGATAGAATTATTCTAGACTGGAAAGAAGGAATATTAATGAAATATAACTCAATATAACAAATTAACTTTATTAAAAACTATTTCCTATAGCTAGTGTTGTAATTTGAAACGAATTAGAATAATTTCTATCTCAATCACTCCGATTTTAGTAATCCAAGCACAAAAGAGGGGGGGGGTCAACAGAACGTATTTGTTTTTATCTCGTATAATAAAGCTTAGTTGAGAACAATATTTGGTATTTCACCTTGATTTGAAGTGGTTCATGATATAACAGCTAATTATTAATATGACACTAGTAGTAGTAATATATATATATATATAGAACTATATTTATAGTAAACTTAATTTTCAATAAGATTGTTTCTATAGAATTTTTCGATACGACTTATAGTAACAAAGATATTTCGATTTTTCGAAATTCCTCCTTTCTTAATCCCCTGGTCCAATTTCAGCCGTTGATCTTTCTTTTCACATAAAACGACTAAATACCGAGTTTGGTAACGATTAAACAATAATTGCGACTACTAGAGCGGTAACAGACATATATATACATATATATATATATATATATGTATATATATATATATATATATACACACACACATATATATGTATATATATATATATATATATATATATATATATATATATATATATATCTCTATCTGTATATATATATATATATATATATATATATATATATATATATATACAGTTTTTAACGGTCCTCATTTTCGTAATTTCCTAGGTAGGATCGATGGACATTTGAAGAAATATTTCGAACATCGCGTCATGAGTACGACCTTAATAGCTGATTTCTCTTAAGGGAAATCTGCTAAATGGCATTGTACTCTACTAGTGTTTTAAATATTCGATATCTAGAGAGATAGAGGGACAGAGAGATAAATATGGTGAGAGTGAGTAAGAGAAAGAAATCCGTGGAAGCAAAAATAAACGAGACATAGGAAAACGGAAAGAGAGAGGGAAGGAGAGGGGGGGGGAGAGAGAGTGAGGGGGGGATGGAGGGAGAGAGGGAGAGATAGGAAAACGGAAAGATAGAGGGAGAGAGAGGGAAGGAGAGGGGGGGGGGAGAGAGAGAGAGAGAGAGAGAGAGAGAGAGAGAGAGAGAGAGAGAGAGAGAGTGAGAGAGAGAGAGAGAGAGATTACCTAATATCTGTTATTTACTATCAGCGGCATAGTTTGCTAACTATTTGGAATAACATAGCAGCCGATTAATGGGCACCTTCCTCTCCCCCCCAGTGCTACCAACCCCCCTCCAAAGCAGAACTAGGCCCGATTAACGCCAATTATTAGTTAGCTCCTCTATAAATTATTGGTGGGGAGTTGGCAGGCCCTTCATCAGGTTAGGCAACAATCTCACACAAACAACTACAACTAATTAGAGAGCGATTGTGTCATCGCAGTTGGACTATTGGTTGTGGATTAGGCGGGATTTAATGACAGCAAGTGGATGACATGACAGCGATTAAACCCCGTGGTTTGACAGTAGTGACGTCTCCTGAGGAGGAACGGTCCATCGCACGCTGTCACTCAATTGCCAAAACCTTTGATCTGTCCTCTATAGAATAGATCACTCAGATCACTCAATAATAATCCTTTGCTTGACAGACTCTCCATCTCTTCCCTTTCATGGATGTCAAATGAAGGAAGAAGTACTGTTTTCACGAGACAACCCGCCCAACAGTTCCATTCGTTTAAGTGGACTAATATTGCTGATAATGTAACTCAATTCGAACAAACACTTCATAATACTGATTAGCACAAATGCACTCAAAAGAACCTCCATCTATAATTTTAAGGGAAACCAACTATTGAGGTTACACTCAATGACACGATTTTATATATATATATATATATATATATATATATATATATATATATATATATTCTTCAAATTTTATGGCAAGAGTCTCCAATTAAAAAACATTTTCGTCGGTGCAAACTTTATTGAAACTGCCCTACATGTTTCATGGCTTATTTGCCACATCTTCAGGGGCTATCCCTTTTAAAGAAGATATATAAAAAATTATTAATAACATTAATTTAACACATTCTTTAATAATTCTAAGGAAGAAATAAATAAATAATACTAAACGGAAAATAAAAGAGAACATCCACGTAATAAGAAATAGAAAAAGGGGGGTAAACAAAAAAAAACAGAAATCAAATACCTCAATCATATATTCTATAACATTTTATCTTAAATTAATCGGTTTTAAATTATGACGCAAAATAATCGAGTTCAAGATAGACTTGAAAATAATCGATTTTTAGACAGCTGCCTTAACCTACCTCGGGAACCTCTCAGTATCTTCTCCCTCCTCTGTGAAGATAGACGCAGCGTAATGTAAAAGGTAAACAAGTACTTCAGAAATGTAACTAGCAATTTATAATTATTTTTAATAAATATATCATAGATGTAGGCACCTACTAATGTGATATATAGCAAAAGAATTATTAAGGGAGTGTTAAATTAATGTTATTAATCATTTTTTATATATATTTCTTAAAAGGGATAGCCCCTCAAGGGGTGGCAAAGAAACCACGAAAAATGAAGGGCTGTTTCAATAAAGTTTGCACCGAAAAAATGATTTTTAATTGGAGATCCTTGCCATAAAATTTGAAGAATATATAAATAATATTCGGTCCAGTATAAGAAGAATGAATATATATAAAGTCGCATTATGAGTACAACCTCAATAACTCACTTCTGTTAATTGAAACCTGATAAACGCGTAATGAACATATAGTGTTTAGAACACAGTCAATGCAAAACATTAATTTTGTTAGCAGCTGAAATCGGACTGGGGGAGGTGCTTAGAGGTGGGTATTTCGAAAATTTATATTATAGAACTAATGTTATTGTAAATTTATATAAATAAATATAACTTTTATTTGTACATACATAACAAATACAGTACGTAAAGATACAATAACGCTGTCGCTTCTATACTTAATATAAGTACAAATTCAGCTTAATGCTGAGGTCTTTTGAGATCTTTGTGATTTTTTCGTTTGCGAAATTTCAGGCTATATCCTGGCCAGGTAGTTTGCCTTTCTTCCATTCGTTCCATTTTTCAGCAACTCTCTGCCATGTTGCTCCGCCACATGTAGTCTTCCTCTCCATGAAGAAGGTGATCATCCTCTCTTCCTCTTGTAGTTCTAGAGCACCAGTTGATACGATTTTTAGACCATTTATCTTTATCCTCCCTCACCAGGTCCTATCCATGTACGTTTTCTCTTATTCATGAACCTCACCGTGTCAGGGAGTATTTTCTCTTATCCACTATTTGAACTTATTGTCTCTCTTAGTAATGTGTACAATATAAAATTCCATTACTTTCACTACAACTTTAAGTTTTCTAGTTGTCTAAAGTGAAATGGTGAAGTTTGAGTGATATAGGTTAAGCGGGAGAGAAAGGCGATCAGCATAAAGAAACTGTGTACTAATAAAGATGTTGATAGATAGGCAACTGTCATCAGGCAACTCGCTAATTCATTCTAAATTTAATTACCTTTAGATGTTCTCATATACATATTTCTCTATCCTGAATATTACCGAGATAATTGACTGTTTTAATTTTCAGCCCTTAACAAACACCCACTCCTGCTCATTTCATACTAAAAATAACCTGTTATATTATGAACCACTTTAAGCTTAAATTGCAAAAATTGTTTTCAAAAG
Organism: Riptortus pedestris; assembly: GCA_019009955.1. Lineage (NCBI taxonomy): Eukaryota > Metazoa > Arthropoda > Insecta > Hemiptera > Alydidae > Riptortus > Riptortus pedestris. The sequence continues at coordinate 107,761,663 of CM032229.1, read as the reverse complement.
ACTTTTATAGAGCGAGATAAATTCAAATTCGTTGTGTTATCACCGTTGTTATGACTTTAATCGTAAAATGTTATTAAACCAAATGTTGTTCACCTATTGATGGTCTACAATAGTTGTTCCATGCATTTTTCTTACCTCAAATATTAAACGAGTTATTCATACTTTCTTGTTCATTAGTGTGTAATACCACTACGTTGGAAATCTGCTTAGTTTAAGCAGCCTTGCGTGAGTTACTTTATTTGGTATTCAACTCGGCTCCAACTCTTCCCCTAAACGCCTCCTTAAGCTTACGTTCTCTGAAATTGTAGCTCTTCCTTGTACCATATGGTGCCCCATGAAATATCTGTTTTTGGAGATACCAGGATACCTTTTATTTTTCCAAAATACCAAAATCATTACATTTTGACCTTTTAAATAGTTCAAAAAATGTCTTCTTGGGAATACAATTCTTTACGTTAAATCAACCATCTATCGTTACTAAACTTCAATGACACCAATATTTTTTTTCTAGAAGATCAACTCTATGAGGTCAAGTTTTGTGGATTTTTGTCCAAATTAATCTAAACAATGGTTCTTTTTATAATAAAGAAAAAATTATTTTACAAATATTCTGTATCTCTAAAAGGAATAGAGAAAATGGTATTTTTTCCCACCATATTAGCAAGTTTCCCTTAAGAGTAATCAGCTATTGAGGTCGTACTCATGAACCGATTTTCGAAATTTGTTTTCAAATGTCCATCGATCCTACCTAGGAGATGACAAAAATGAGGTCCGTTGAAAACTGTATATAACTGTATATATATATATATATATATATATATATATATATATACTAGCCAAGGTACCCGGCTTCGCTCGGGAAATCATTTGAGACGGAAATATTCTATTTTGTTTTTGGCAAATGCTTCAACGTGTACAACTGCTCTTCCCGTCTTCTTCCCGTAATGGCCCGTTGGGCGACTTATGGAAAATAAAATTTTAGATTTGAAGAATAAATGAAAATAAGTCTCTAATCATTCCCTCTCCACTGTTTGACACACAGTGAAGAATTCAAATCATAATCATGGATAGCATTTATTATTATTAAATATCATCTATAATGTACGTATTTTCTGTATACAATCTAGCTAATATACCCGACGATGCCCGGGAAATCATAGTTGACTGACTAATGATGGTATTTTTATATTTTTATAAAATATCGCTGAAAAACCAATAAGAATCACAATATCGCGAATTCTTATTTCAGGTCTCCCTTATAACCCCCACTCCCGTTTTAACCTAATCATTTTAATATAGCTTGTAATCATGGAAGAATTAATGCTAATCGACATACCGAGTTTTGTTAAGTTCGGTTCAATCGTTAGCGCCTAATAAAATAGTGGACTCCCGCTTTAGTTTATAGTGTATATCTCGTTTATAATTTGTTAAAAGACAAAACTGAATATCACAAAAGTTACTCTAAATAACAAAATAAACAACTTTTGTTATGTTTATATATGCCGAAAAACGAATAGAAAACGAAATACCGCTATTTTAAATTCAGGTCTCCCTTACAACCCACACTCCTACCCGTCCCTAGAAATGTTGGAATGCCTTATTATAATAAAGGCGTTTGTGTTAACACACATACCGAGTTTTATTTAGTTCGGTTGAGTCTTTTGTGTCAAATAAAATGATTCACTTCCGCCATAGGTTTTAGCGTATATCTCGTTTAAAATTCGGTATACGAAAAAAGTGTATATAACCAAAGTTACTCTAAATAACAAAATAAACAACTTTTGTTATGTTTATATTTGCCGAAAAACCAATAGGAAACGAAATATCGCTATTTTTAATTTCTGGCTTTCCTTATAAACCCCACTCCTGCCCTTCCCTAGAAATGTTGGTATGCCTTGTTGTAATGAAAGCGTTAGTGCTAATACATATACCGAGTTTTATTTATTTCGGTTGGGTCTTTTGTCCCAAATAAAATTGTTCACTTCCGCTATAGGTTTTAGCGCATATCTCGTTTATAATTCAGTATACGAAAAAAGTGTATATAACAAAAGTTACTCTAAATAACAAATTAAACAACTTTTGTTATGTATATATTTGCCGAAAAACCAATAGGAATCGAAATATCGCTATTTTTAATTTCAGGCTTCCCTTATAACCCCCACTCCTGTTCGTCTCAGAGGATATTAATATAGCCTAAAGTCTAAGTTGGGTTAGTAGTAATATACATACCAAGTTTCATAAAATTCGGTTCAGCCGTTTATGGGTGAAAAGGTAACAAACAAACAAACAAACAAACAAACATACACGAAAGAAACAAAATGCAGTTATGGTGTCTATGACATGTGAAACGAAAAGTTATCGTGAAATTTCGCGAAAAAAATCAATGTACAGACAGAGGTTACAATTTTATATATATATATATATATATATATATATATATATATATATATATATATACTAGCTAAGGTACCCGGCTTCGCCCGGGAATTCATTTGAGCCTGAATGAAGATGGTATTTTTTGGCAAGGCTTTACTTTCCACAATATTTAGACATTTCCCCGTCACAGTCTTTAGGTTTCATACCCGTCGTTGCTGTGGATTTGTAAATAATTAAATTATTTGTTATGCAAGGTTTCGCTCTCCTCAATATTTTTAGCAGATTTCCCTTAAGGGAAATCAGCTATTGAGGTCGTACTCATGACGCGATTTTCGAAAAATTTCTTCAAATGTCCATCGATCCCACCCAGGAGATGACGAAAATGAGGTCTGTTCACAAATATATATATATACTAGCTAAGATACCCGGCTTCGCTCGGGAAATCATTTAAGGCTGAATGATGATAGTATTTTTTTGGGCAAGGCTTCAATGTTTACAACTACACTTCCCGTTGGCGCGCAATGTTTTGCTGTGAGGGTCAGGCAGGCGACTTATAAATGAGAAATTTTATATTTGAAGAATAAATAAAAATGTGTTCCTAATCTATCTCTTGCCACTTTTTAACTCACCTTTTTGAATACTTCAAACCATAATCATGGATAGTATTTATTACAATTAAATATCGTCTATAATGAAACTTATTTCCTGTCAAAAACCAATCCGAGCACATATAGTTTAAGCATGGATTAGCACGTAAGGTTATATTCATAATAGTAGATCTTAGTGGTAATCACTTCCCGTAATGCCCAGCATTTCACAGGAAATTAGTAAACTCAATTAACTCTATTAGCCTCCGTCTATTTCCGCTCTCGCATTAGAGCTATCAACACTCTTCTCCTTAAATTATTAATTCTAAATATTATTGTAATAATTTATCTACCTTATGGAATTAAATAATAGTGTTACCCTAAAAATAATTTCAATTATATTCAAAAACCTAGTCGAGGGGAAGAGATCGTAGCCGTCCCTGCAACCTAAGTAATACTTTAAACAATCATATCGAGTTTAAGAGCATTTTGTCTTTTGTCATAATGACATTAACGTTTAATTGTTATGATAGTACATATTTGTTTCAATAACATGAAGATATCGGAAATAAGATAGTATATAACCAAAATCAAAGAGTTTGATTCCCTATTACTTCCTCTATCACTCCTTGAGGAAATTCAGAACGATTTTTTTTTAAATAATACATTATACAAATTAAATAATGGAAATGCTCTTATAGTTTAAATCTCTATTGGAAATAAATAACAAAGTTATTTCCTAGGGAAAATAAATAAATGAGGCGAAGGGTGAGGGGGATTTATAATCTCACTAATCCGAATCATACTTAGTACTAAATAATCGAAATAGATAAGGCTAAAACATAACATCATTTGTCATAATATGCCTATATTAAAAACACTTAAATAAGTACTAATAAAATCGTCGACTCCCGCTATAGATTTAGCTTATATCCCGTATTTACTTCATTTTACGACATAAGTGAAAGAAACAAAAGTTGCTCTAAATAACAAAGTAAACAACTTTTGTTATGTGCACCTTTGCCGAAAAACAAATAGAAAATGAAATATCGTGAATTTTTACTTCAGGCCTCCCTTATAACTCCCACTCCCGTTCGAACCTAAAAATTTTAATATAGCTTTTAATCATGGGAGAATTAATGCTAATTGACATACCGAGTTTTGTTAAGTTCGGTTCAATCGTTAGCGTCCAATAAAATAGTTGACTCCCGCTTTAGTTTATAGTATATATCTCGTTTATACTTCGTTAAAAGTCAAAAATTAATATCACAAAAGTTACTCTAAATAACAAAATAAATAACTTTTGTTAGGTTCATATTTGCCGAAAAACGAATAGAAAACGAAATACCGTTATTTTAAATTCAGGCCTCCCTTACAACCCCCACTCCTGCCCGTCCCTAGAAATGTTAGTATGGCTTATTATAATAAAAGCGTTAGTACTAATGCACATACCGAGTTTTATTCATTTCGGTAGGGTCTTTCGTCTCAAATAAAATTGCTCACATTCGTTATAGGTTTTTGCGTATATCTCGTTTATAATTCGGTATACGAAAAAAAGGTATATGACAAAAGTTACTCTAAATGACAAAATAAACAACTTTTGTTATGTGCATAATTGCCGAAAAAGCAATAGGAATCGAAATATCGCTATTTTTAATTTCAGGCTTCCCTTATAACCCCCACTCCTGTTCGTCTCAGAGGATATTAATATAGCCTAAAGTCTAAGTTGGGTTAGTAGTAATATACATACCAAGTTTCATAAAATTCGGTTCAGCCGTTTATGCGTGAAAAGGTAACAAACAAACAAACAAATAAACAAACAAACAAACAAACAAACAAACAAACAAACAGACACCAAAGAAACAAAATGCAGTTATGGTGTCTATGACATGTGAAACGAAAAGTTATCGTGAAATTTCGCGAAAAAAATCAATGTACAGACAGAGGTTACAATTTTATATATATATATAGATATATATATATATATATATATATATATATATATATATATATATATATATATATATTTGTCTGTTAACACTCTAGCGGTCGCAACTCGGTATTTAATCGTTTTATGTAAAAAAAAAAAGATCAAGTTCGTTAACGGCTGAAATCGGACCAGTGGGAGGGGGGGGGGGGTTTAGAGGGGGGATTTTCAAAAATTCGAAATATCTCAGTTATAATGCATCGGATCGAAATATTGTATAGAACCAATCTTATTGAAAATTAAATTTATTATAAATATTGTTATATGCATTTAGTCTCTATCTTGAATATTAACCGAGATATTTGCATTTGTAATCTGCGTGTGGTCGGACTTTCCGCCGAGAGCTCTGGCGGCCGTTTCCATAACTATTCGTCCCTCGTGAATAGGTTTAGAGGTTAGGTTAACTGTTTTTTGGGGCTAGAAACTACTGGGTTATTACGACGTAAATAATGTTTTAGGTTTAGAGGTTTCTTACTACTACAGTTGTTATTCGGCAGATTTCTCAATTGTAAAACTTCACGTGGGAAATCTGCTTAGTTTACGCAGCCCCTGCGTGACGGACTTTTTTATTTCCCGTCTTCTGTGCATGTAGTTTTTTTTTTTTTTTTTTTTATAAAGTAATGAACATATAATTTATAATCGTAGAAAGTATTCTGTTTTCGAAACCATGTATGAATAAAAGTAACTTTCCCTTGATGCGGTACAAAGCTTAATGGTGACAGCTGTTTTAGATTTGTAGATTAAACAAATTCACATTCCTGAGTATAACACTACATTGCTATAACCATCAATTAACATGTAAACATAAACCAATATGAGGTCGGCGGGGAAGCGGCAGTACTGATAGTACAAAGGAAGTAGCTTGACACCTACCTATGCTCAGTGCTGCCAACTCATTTAGGATATGATTCATGTAATACCTTAAATTATATTAACAAATCAGATTACATTTTCTTCACAATACTAAAACTGTTTGTTCAAATATTTTTCAGGTTCTAATTAAATAAAGTATTAAATACACATAGGGAATACCGGCATTTCTCATGAATTAATGTTTGGGTGAAGAGAAGGGTGGGGGGGGGGGCAGTATACTTTACTTGGTGCAATCTGTTACTGACGATAAAAAATAACATAGATTTGAATTATTAAGGATAAAATATTAACATAGATTTGAAATCATTTATACCCGTACAGGTGAGGTACCTACCTGGTTGGTCGAATTGGAAAAAATTGTTGAGCATATCAATATTTCTACGCAAATTACTTTGTTTTACACTGTTATACAAAAAATTGTATAAAACAAAAGTTACTCTAAATACCAAAGTAAACAGCTATTGTTATGTGCACGTTTGACGAAAAACAAATAGAAAATGAAATATCGCGAATTTTTATTTCAGGCCTCCCTTATAACCCCCACTCCCGTTCGAACCTAAAAATTGTAATATACCTTATGATCATTGAAGTATTAATGCTAATTCACATACCTAGTTTTGTTAATTTCTGTTAAATCGTAAGTGCCCAATGAAATTGTAGGCCTCCGCTTTGGTTTTTAACGTATATCTCTTTTATACTTTATTATACGACAAAAGTGAATTTAACAAAAGTTACTTTAAATAACAAAATAAGCAACTTTTGTCATGTTCATATTTGCAGAAAAACTAATAGAAAACGAAATACCACTATTTTTAATTTCAGGCCTCCCTTACAACCCCCACTCCTGCCTGTCCCTAGAAATGTTGGTATGGCTTATTATAATGAAAGCATTAGTGCTAATACACATACCTAGTTTTATTCATTTCGGTTGGGTCTTTTGTCCCAAATAAAATTGTTCTCTCCCTCTGTAGGTTTTAGCGTATATCTCGTGTATAATTCGGTATACGAAAATCGTGTATATAACAAAAGTTACTCTAAATAATAAAATAAACAACTTTTGTTATGTTCATATTTGCCGATAAACCAACAGGAAACGAAATATCGCTATTTATAATTTCTGGCTTCCCTCATAACCCCCACTCCTGCCCGTCCCTAGAAATGTTGGTATGGCTTGTTATAATGAAAGCGTTAGTTCTAATACACATACCGAGTTTTATTTATTTTGGTGGGGTCTTCTGTCCCAAATAAAATTGTTCACTTCCGCTATAGGTTTTAGCGTATATCTCGTTTACAATTCGGTATACGAAAAAAGTGTATATAACAAAAGTTACTCTAAATAACAAAATAAACAACTTTTGTTATGTTTATATTTGCCGAAAAACCAATAGGAAACGAAATATCGCTATTTTTAATTTCTTGCTTCCCTTATAACCCCCACTCCTGTTCGTCTCAGAGGATATTAATATAGCCTAAAGTCTAAGTTGGGTTAGTAGTAATACACATACCAAGTTTCATAAAATTCGGTTCAGCCGTTTATGCGTGAAAAGGTAACAAACAAACAAACAAATAAACAAACAAACAAACAAACAGACACCAAAGAAACAAAATGCAGTTATGGTGTCTATGACATGTGAAACGAAAAGTTATCGTGAAATTTCGCGAAAAAAATCAATGTACAGACAGAGGTTACAATTTTATATATATATATATATATATATATATATATATATATATATATATATTTCTCTGTTATGTTCTATTTCGAAAATTCGAAGTATCTCTGTTACTGTCCGATCGAAAAATTGTATGAAAACTATCTTATTGAATGAATGAATGAATGAATGAATATTTTTATTGCTTATAAAAATTTAACAATTTTATAGCAAGGGTTCAACCCTCTTCCTTTTTTCATATAAACATAAACAAAGATTCTTGCCTGGGCAAAGGAAATTATTTAGTGACGAAATTCATTAAATAACGTCCTAAAATCCCACCCTGGCTAGAAAAGGGTGGTAACCTGTAGATAACCCGTCCCGATTAGCCTAAGTTGCAAAAAGTGGACGTTAATTAATAATAATAATAATAAAACAAAGAATTCTTTTTTTAAATAATAACAAAAAACAAAAACTATATACACTAATTACTATAGAAAAAAAACATATGACATTAATTTTATTTTAATTATTATATTGTCTGTATTTTTTTCCCTCTGAGGTAAAGACCTTTACGTATGAAATCATATAAGCAGTTTATTTTATTATTGTCCATAAGGTCAAACAAATTTTCCATGGATTTCTGTGGAATGCTGAAACTTTTCAGGAGGTGGTTTCTTCTCTCTGCTAAAACGGGGCATGTAAGGATGAAGTGCGAAACGGTGTCTTGGCTATCTTCGCAAAGGGGGCATGGCTTTTCTGGGTTGAATATGTAAATTGTCCTACCAACTATTAATCTTTGATTTTTTGTACCTATTAAACGGATTTGAGATATCAATTTTGTCATAAAAAATGGCACATTTTGGTACAGGTACTCCTCGCCTCTGCCAAGAGAGCTAATTCTTCTAAAGTGCTGGCTATATGTGCTGTTTAAGACTCTTTCGATATCTACCGAGATTAAATGGTTCTCGAAAGCCTCTAAACATGTCTTTATTTTTTCATTAATATTTTCCGCCATTTCCAATTCCTCCAAGCTCCCTCCTATGCACCCAAGATACCCTTCCAGTTCATTTACCCAATTAAATGGCATTGAATAATCGGCAGATAATTCCTTTAGGCGCATGTAACACAGTCTTGATAGATCATCTGCCGACTTCTCTTGTAGAGCCTTCCACCAATTCAACATCCTCTTGAAAATTTTCAGTCGGGTGTGTGTGCGGTTAAATTCTACTCTAATGTAAGCATTAGGAGTGTTTTTAGGGAGACACATAAGCCATTTAAAGAAGTTTAATTGAGCTTTCTCAATCACAGCCGAATAACCAGGGCCCCATATTTCTGATACATACAGGAGTACACTTTCACTAAGTGCATCGAACAGCATACATTTGGTTGCCCAAGTTTCAGCTTTGCTTTTATTAAGTATCCGTAAGATGGCAGCATTGGCAGAGCAACCTTTTGCCAAGAAGTGAGTACTGGCTTGACAGAATTTTCCTGAGGATGAGAAAGGTACCCCCAGATATGTAAATGAATTTGTAAGCTGGATTGGGTTATTATTATAAAATATGGTTTTACTTTTCCCAAGTCGACCTCCTTTGTGAAATGGTAATATCATTGTTTTCTGAGTGTTCACTGAGAGTAACATTGCGTCACAGTATTTCTTTAATATATTTAATTTACGTTGCGTATCAGGCCATGATATAGAGAGTAAAACTAGGTCATCAGCATACATCAATAAAATTAAGTCTTTTCTTGTACTTATCTGTATACCCTCTTCCCCATTCTCTTCAAAAAAGTGGACTATGTCTGATATATATAGCAAGAATAGAAGAGGGCTTAAGTTTTCTCCTTGTAGAACACCTTCAGATATTTCAATGTCATGTGAGTACTGATTTCCTTCTACAATAATAAACGATGCTTGGTCATACAGACATTTAATCACTCAAAATTTTTCCTCCAATTCCTAGCCTATATAGTTTTTCCCATAATTTTGAATGGTTTATAGAGTCAAACGCTCTTTTGAAGTCTACAAAGGTAGCAAATAATTTCCTCCTCTTTAATCTGAGTGCTATATTTACAGCTGCTGACAAACAAAATATGCTATCCCTACATCCTTTACCTTTTCGGAAACCCATTTGTTCGTCCGGGATAATTTTCCTGTCTTCAACCCATATAAGCAATCTTCGACTAAGGATGGAAGTGAAAAGCTTTAGAATTGAGTTGAGAATGGCGATGCCTCTGTAATTGTTTGGGTCTTTTTTATCTCCTTTCTTATGGATGAGCCTCATTCTTATTTTCGTCCAAGATGATGGTATCGTTTCTTCACTCCAAACTTTATTAAAGATGTGTACAAGGTGGTTAGTCCAACTTTCATTCATTAATTTATAACATTCGTTGGGAATTAAATCTAATCCCGGAGATTTATTGTTTTTTGCGCGTTTTAGACTTTCTACTGTTTCTTCGAGTGTAATTTCTCCATCTAGTTCTGAGTCATAATAATGAAAATAAATTGTAAAACTATCTTATTGCAAATTAAATTTACTATAAATATATATTCTATACATATGTTTCGTATAATGAGTATTAACCGAGATATTTGGATTTTTTGTTTTACGCTTTCAGTAAACCCCCACTTCTACTAGTTTCATATTAATAATAAGCTGTAATATCATGAACAACTGCATTACAAGACTAAATACCAATTATTGTTTTCATTGAACTTTTATTTTGAGATATATGCAAATACGTTCTGTTGACCCCCACTCCTTTTTTTTTTGTTCTTTTTTTTTTTTTTTAGTTGACATCAATCAAACCGGGTGTTGCACAACAAAATGATACAACAGTCACTAAATATAAAATTTCAACATTTGAAGATAAGCCATTTTTGAGTTATGTAAATATATACACTCATACAGACGTTACTCCGAAAATAAGAAACATGGATTATCCAGCGAGAGTCAAAACAGATAATTTCCTTTAAATCTGAAACTGAAATTTATCGTGATTACAATGTTACGTATATTTGAAGAGGGTTCTTGCAAAAGGAAACATGCCAACAAAATTTATAACATAGAAACTTAGCAAGGAACGGTTTTTTTTCTTCAGTTTTCGTTTTCATTTGGTTATGTCTTGTTTTGATTTCACTCAGTAGGTTTCAATGGTAAATGATACAACACCTGCCCTGTTTTAAACCCGCCCTAGAGACTCATGCCAGTGAGTATAAATCTGGAAGAAATCAATTTTGTTAAAAATGGACTTGGTTCCACATGAATCCATATATAGTTATAAACGTTTATGGACAACTTATTTGAAAAGTGTCACAATGAAGTTAATTAAACAATGATTTATACAGCAATAACATGGCTTCACCGAAGATTCTTTTAAAACCAAAATACACACTTTCATGTATCACAAAGAAGCAGATCTTAGTGGAGTAACTAATATCTTCTAGTTCCTGTGAATATTATAATTGTCGTGGGAAATAGCTTTTCGTTAGAAATTCACTAAAACTCCGTTACACGGACAAAACTTCAGGGAATGTTGTCCCATGGGCACTAGGCTTTTTAGTTTAATGCTACTCCCGAAGAGATGTTGAATAAGAGAACAAGTATTATATCGAGTTTTAATAAACTGAGTTGAAGAAAATAGTAAATTTCAAAATTTTACTCATTGCCCAATATAGCCTCATGTTAAGTTGTAGATGGGTCAATAGCATTCCAATTATTTTCTATCACCAGAGTCTGCGGCTCTTAACTACAGATGAAAGGGTATTCCATTCAAACAAGTTAGTTTAGCCAATAGAAGTGTTTGTTGAATTCAAATATTTGTTTACGATATTCAGTGAGCCTGAAATGAGTGTTGCTAAAAAACAGGAATCACACCTTTCATCTGAGAATGTAAAGTTAAATGCTCAGTCAAATAAACACACCTTTGAAGAAAAGTTATTTATTATCATTTTAAAAAGTCACCTGTTACTCATTGCCCGCATTTTATTTATTTATTAATGTCCCACAACGATGGTTATTGGCAAAGGTTAGACGGAAGCAAGAATCGCATATTAAATATTAAGCCATGATTCTTTTAAAATTGTAATGGCAATTCCGCGAGTTGTTTTAATTTGTACAGAAATAATATTCCATAATAAAACTATAAAATTAACTTAAATTATTTATTAACGTCCACCTTTTGCAACTAAGGCTAATTGGGACGGGTTATCTACAGGTTACCACCCTTTTCTAGCCAGGGTCGGACTAAGTATTTTATTTAATGAATTCCGTCACCAAATAAATTCCTCTGCCCAGGCGGGATTCGAACTCGCCACTCTAGGTTTACCATGTAAGATTAAGGTCAACGCTTTAACTCATATGGTTAACCTGAGCCCCTAATTAAAATATATTTTCATGTTACAATTTTTTAATTTGTACACCATCTAAGAAATGTAATATCAATCCTAGAAGTTACTAATAAGGAAAATTTATTAGATTAATTTATCAAAACCGAATAATAATAATTTTACTTGAACCCAATATTCTATGAAACACTGTATTTTGCAATGTGACTTCTCATCGGAGATAATAGTTTTGGAGACAAACATAATCAAAAATGTTACTTCATTGAGTACTCTTGTAAACCTAAATTCAAGATCAATTTTTTCTTTGTGTGAACGCGAGTAACACAAACAATATTAGTGCTTTCCTACAAATGCGAAATGACATTAAATCATTATTTCCTGCAGTAGTAGGTCACTTAAAAAATCGAAACGCCGAAATTATGTTTCTAAAATGGAATTGTTTTAAACGATTCATAGAATCATGGATTTCAAACGGTATTTCTATGTTGAAAAAAAAATGGTTAAACTCATTCAAGGCACCCTGAAGTAGCTGAGAACATTTCATGGGCCTGAATACCTCACCACAAGGTGGATATGCAACATTTCAATTTATTAATAGGCCTGGAAAATAGGCCCGAAGTGATTTATTCAGATAGCCTGATAAGACCTTCCTGATTATGAATGTTTCACAAGTAATTGTTTACCTTCTCTGGAAGGAATAGTTGAACATAAAATAAAAGAAAATTCGAACCTTCAGAGAGTATTTGGTAGATGTATGTCCCAAAAACCTTCCTCAGCCATTATTGGATATGATCCTAAACTAATATTTCATGGAGCCAGTGGAGCAGACATGAAAAAAAATGATGGAGTTTTTTTTTATCATCTTATTCAAGCGATGATGTAATCGGGTATCAGATAGTTGTACCCCGTTTGCTAGAAACAGTTATGTATAAAGAATCTTCCTCAATTACGGAGCTGTTTTAGCAGATTTCCGATCCTACCCAGGAGATGACGAAAATGAGGTCCGTTCAAAACTATATATATGTATATATATATATATATATATATGTGTGTGTGTGTGTGTGTGTGTGTGTGTGTGTGTGTGTGTGTGTGTGTGTGACCAGTAGGAGGGGGGGGGGTTCAGAGGTGGAAAATTTCGAAAATTCGAAATATCTCCTTTACTATAAATCGGATCGAAAAAGTGGATAGAATGAATCATGTTTTAAATTAAAGGTACTATAAATATTGTTATATACATTTATTCTCTATCCTAAATATTAACCTAGATATTTGCATTTTTATTAAGTGTGTCAGTTCTATTCGTTTCGGCCGAAAGGTAGTTCGAGCGTTTCCGTAACTGTTCGCATGGAGATTTCTCTATTGTATAACTTCACGTGGGGAATCTGCTTAGTTTTAGCAGTCCCTGCGTGACGGACTTTTATATTTCTACTCAGGTAAGATAACTGATAGTGAACTACGTGTACACTACTACGGATGAGTGAACTGAAAATGAGTAATAGTTAAAACCAAAAGAAGAATCCTTTGCCTAATCCAAAAGATAGGCTATGTGGATTTCCCACTACATGAGGAGGCATGTTCATGGCGTCATCTCACATTCTATTTGAATTTGAGATGAGACTCGATTCCAGCTTGAAATCTAAGCCGGACTCAAGATGTATAGAAGTCAGTAGCAGACTACACACCACACAGTCAAGTCTCACAGTTGTGGTGCATCCAATCCGGAACGGACGTCAGACCTATAATAGTTTTGTGTTATACTAGCCGTCTTACCCGTCGTTCATGGGTTGAAATAATAATGACTTCCCAAGGGATTTATAATGATTGGATGCACAAAATCATCAATATTCACCAATTACACAAATGCCCTGTAACATGGTCAGTTAATTATACTTGATATATAAGCAGTTAGACGAATTTATCTTTAGAATTACTGTTATCCGTAAATAAGTGCATATAGTAATGGTTTCTCGCCGGAATATAAATATAGTATTAGGGGGAGCATTAAATAATCCGTTTATTGCCAACAATATTTTATTATATTATATTTTTAAGCATGAAACGTAGAATGCATATTGAACGAATTTCTTATCGTTTATGGGATCAAAAAATCCAGTTTCCCGTCAATATAAAATGAATAACATTATCCATACAACTCCTACTTTATATGCCATGTATATAAAGATAACTGACTACAGTTTCTGTGCATGGTACAGGATATTTCTGTTATGTACGGATTATTCAGTGCTTCAAGTTTTTCATGGGAGGCCATTTCTATTTTAATTCGTCATCGACGGGATATCGAACCACCTAGATATTTTAATTGATTCCGTAGAAGACTGTTGACCTTTTTTTTAAGATCAAACGATTGATTTAATAATTTTAAGTCTTGAATGTATTAATAAGCTTCTTAAATATAGGTATTATATATTAATAACAATCTACCTTCTTAAATGTTAAAATCTTTAATCTCCAATTAACGATTACGTCGAGGAGGTGAGTTTTATTTTTCTCCACGTTTAGCTATTTTAAATTATTTGAATGAAAATTGTTTAACACAATCATGAAAACAGTTAATATATACATAAATAGCTACTGTTGACAAATTTCCATTGAAAAACAGAAAAGAAGATACTTTTACTACCTCAGTAGATGTCTTGTATATTACACTATATCGTAAAACTATTTATTATTAATATGTAATATTAAAATCACCGATTAAAATAATCACAGCGATTCTTAACCATAATTAAGTTTTATCTTATCTGTAAATAATATTAACCATATAATTTTATCTCTATTTTAAGATTCTAAAATTTTGTGCAGATTATGATTTTTTATATAAATGCATCCTGTAAAATTGCCTCGTTTAATTTTTTTTAAATAAAAAAAGATGAGCATAAATCACATTTGCCACTTCAGGACCACGAATATGTGGGCTACAAGAAAAATTAAAAAGCTCAAACGACTTATGCCTGCAACTAATTAGATTTATACACACAAATTAATTCTAACGATAAATAATACTCAAATATGAAGTCTCTAATATAAAAATAAAGAGTGGAAATATTGCCATCTCAAGACGCTGAAAGATGTAAAAGCTGAGCTCATGTAAAAGATGAGGGGCCAAGATATATTAGGCCTAAAAAGAAAATGTTTTTATTATTTTCATTATGCACAAATGATTTTCCCGCAAATAAGTTACAGTAAATGAGCTACGGACAGCTCCAGTTCTTTATTTCAATTAGGGCGAAAGTTTCGGAGATAAATACATGGCAGTCGTAGCCGACCTCTGAGGGAATACAGAGTGAGGTTTGGTTAGTTCTGCTTAATAAAGCGAGTCTGCCTAAAGTTTTCTCATGAACATTTGTCTAGAAAAACATTAAACAGAGCAAAAGTAGTTTGTTGGAGTAATTGGGCCTGTCTGTTTCTCTTTATTTACCACTCAGATTCAGTTGAATAGATCAACCAACTCTTATCTATGGCTGTCTTCATTGTCTCTATAATTTCTCTGGGCTGTGTTAATGAAATTACTGTCTCAGTCTAACAACTAGCAACCATTTATTTAACAAAACAAAATAATGAAATTATACTGTCATAACTCATAAAACAATAACAATATAATTATGTATAATTATTGTATAAATCTATTGAAATACTGTATACAGCACATATGTGAGAAATGGAGAACGATTTTAAAAAAAAGAAAAGAAAGAGTTTAAAAATTATGTAAACTAAAAGTCTCAGACTAAGTTTCAGAGAGAGCAATTTAAATAAAAAAATGATTAATTCTTAAAATTATAAAACATTTACACTAAATATAATTTAGTAATATAATATTCCAGTTAATGAATATAATTACTATTTATTGGCATTCTAATTTCCTATCGTGCCCAAGGATTATTGCCATTATTTAAGTAGACGATTAACAAAATAAAAGCAATAAAACAATGTCCCTATAAAAAGAATATTGGTCATTAATCTTATTTTTTTCTAAATGGGTAATAAAATCCTTAGAGAAATAAAATCCACAAGGCATAATTCTCCTGTTAAAATTGGCATGTCGAGGAGAAATATAACTAATACGATTGCATAACTGTACGGCAGTGCATCAAAAATTGAGATGAGTACTAAGTTTCTTCTGGAAACGATATTTATAAAGTTAATACAACAAAGAGGTACCAAAAATAATTTACCAAATTAAGACCGAACGATGAATTATCACAAAACAAAAATATCTAAAAAGAATAATTAATATTTGTATGTTTATAAAACTTATAAAAAAAAAAAAAATATAATGAAGATTTATTTTTATTTCTAGGTTTCCGTCTAGGTTTTAGTCCGCAACACGGACTGCAGTTTGCCATCTGATCGCCATATCGGCTGCCTATATAAAGATTTGCCCGTCATAGTAACACTGTACATACACATCGCTGTTCCCGAAGAACAATAGCGAACTGAAATTTTGTAAAAAATTAAGTTTTAATCTTAATGATATCACAGACCCTTATGGTGGGAAAATGACGAGATTGTATATCGGATTTAACAGATAAGAAATAATATGTTAACAGTTCAGCACTATAAAACATGAAAAAATATTAGGGGAGCTATGAAGTAATTAATGAAGAGTTGAAAATTAAGGTTAATAAATAATAATGATTTATTCCAAGTCTTTATTATCTTTGTCATTATTTTCAATCACCTAATTAATTTTCATTGTTAGTATTTCAAATAATTTTTTTTCTTCTTTGTGGACTCCTGTAAAACAGCAGTTTTAGAAGTTGTGCCGTTGTTCTTATAAAACAGCAGTTTTAGCAGTTGTATCGCTGTTCTTTTAAAACAGCAGTTTTAGCAGTTGTGTCGTTGTTCTTATAAAACAGCGATGTGTAATTGGTTCTCGTAAGTAGAGCTATAAATGTTTCGCCTTAGCTCCACTGATCACTAAATAAATTACCATTTTGTCTCCCACATATCAATTATATACCATTTCAAAAGTATGAGATATAAATCATTAAGTAATTTTATTGTGATGGTGATTATAAGAAATTAATAGCTTTTTAGCATATTTCCAATAAGAGAAATCAGCTGTTAAGAATGAACTCTTGCCGCGATTTCCGAAAGAATTTCCTCTCTCTCTCTCTCTCTCTCTCTCTCTCTATATATATATATATATATACAGATACAAACGCACACACTCATATTCTGTGAACGCTCTAGCGGTCGCAATTTTTGTTTGACCGTTTTTATTCCTTTTATGTTAAAAGAAAGGACAAGTTAGTTAATATCAAAAATCGTACCAGTGGAAGAGGTGGTTTAGTGGGGGTATTTCGAAATATCTTCGTTCTTATACGTCGGATTGAAAAGTTGAATAGAACCAATCTCATTGGGAATTCCATTTACTATAAATATTGTAATATGCATTTCTTCTCTATCTTAAATATTGTTATATAATAAACCACTTTATGTGAAGCTTAAACATCAAATATTGTTTTCAAAAGATCTTTATTATACGAGATATATCCATATACGATCTGTGCATATCCCCCTCCCGACTTTTGTTCTTGGATTACTAAAATTTGAGTGACTGAGATAAACATTATTGTAATTCATTATAAATTAGAGTACTAGATATAGTAAATAGTTTTTAATAAAATCTAATATAATAATATGTTATATTCAGATATATTTCAGTTTTTCTTCCCGATCAATAATATTTCTATCTATCTATTCAGCTCTGAGAGGTTTGCTGTGTATTTACAATTCAGATGCATTCCGTTGTGGAGGTTATTAAAATATTGACTGTTGATTGCTTATTGACATTTGCGATATTCACGGTGGCGTTGTGTTACCAGTATGTAGATTTATCTATTGTAAATCTCCTTAGTTTACGCAGTCCCGACGTGACGCGCTTTGACATGTTTCTTCTACAACCCTAGTAAAGTGTAATTTATTTGCTTTAGGTCCCCACAGATTCATTCTCATAAATGGCGTTTGGAGTATTATTTAATGGAAATTAAATTGTTTAATATGTGAAATTATTAAGTTACGTATTGTATAAACTAAAAAAAATGGTTTATTAATAACCTGCTGTAGTGACAATCATTGATTTTTAAGGACTCCATTGACTAATTTTGCAAAAATGCAAGGAGAAAGGAACCCAACTTCCTAGTCCAGGAAATAATTAATTTTAAAGATAAACCATAAAAGTAAGCCAAATTATAGTATGAGTGATTGTTAGACGAATGACATTATTTAAATCCAACATTCTCTAGTAAGTACATATAAGTAACAGTGTTATTTTTTTTTTTAATTGAGTCAATTTTATGGTTCTACACTTAATCATGATTGGTTCTCCATAGTTCACCACTCTTTTCTAGTCATGTTGGAACTAAGGGTTATACTTGGTGACTTCATCACTGAATATATTCCTATCAGATAAATGTTAAATGACAATGGGACTAAATAAGGCATTAATAAACAATGTTTGATTTTATTGGATTCACTAAGTTAGTTTTTTTTATAATTGTCCTTATGCTAACAAAGAAAAAATGTCAAAGTTCTTGCCCAGTTGCCCATTCACGCCGTTGACTAGCTACCCGTGCTTCGAAGACTACCTTCATGGCCACGTAGTAAAAGAAAAAAAAGGCCAGTCTGAGAAAATGGCGACACAAGCATAAAACACACCAATAGTTCTTGTTCCATAAAGGGAATATAATGCTCGCCATGGAACAGAAATTCACGAAAGTAGCTGGGTGTGGGCGGAGGGAGAGCACAGCGGGGAACGACAAGCAATGAGGAACCTTATTTTATAACAAATATGTTCAGAACTAAAGGAGAAAAAACATCTAGTCCAGCTATCACCGGCCATGATAACCATCGTCCAATACAAAATGCAGCATCATCTTATGTTATATATATTCACTATGGACCTTCAGGCAATATTAGTTGTAGTGATTAAAATATATCATGTTTATCCATTAATTATATTTCAGTATTTCTTTATACAGTGCACTCATACCCAATTTATTATTCGTTGGCATATCTCCCTTAAAGAGAAGCCTCGAATTAATATGTTCGGTTTAAACAGCTACTTATATTATTAATGTCTTTATTATTAATTAATTAACTGTAACCAGTTTCTCATCGTTGAATTGCGATTTTTTGGTATTTGTGTCTCTGGTAAGTAGAGTTTATGTACCTTGTTGAAGATTATGGCGCTCCTACAGGCAGATGCTTCTCATTCTATCGCGGATTGAATAATCGGGCTCGTAAATCTATTTTGTTTAGTTTAGTTATAGTCTTATTTTTCTAAATTATCTTCGTCGTTTTTTATTCTGGCATATTGTTACTCTTTGTTGATTTATATTTTTTTGTTTTGTTGTCCAAGAGTATAAATCTACATTTACTTATATATGATTATATTCTAGTATGTATTTAGCTAGTAAACGTTTTCTACGTTTTTCTATGATGTGATTCAGATTGAAACATTACTATTATGCTGTATCTGTTTCCTTTTAATAGTTATGTAATAATTGTCAATTTTTCAAATTTTGAAAAAATTAATTTAAACTGATCCATCTATTATTAATACATTCTATATTTCAGCTTTTATATTTTTATGGAGTTTAACAGCTTTAAGAATTTCCTAATTATCCATAAGTTATTTCTTTATGTACCTCCGACCAATGTATTACATAAATTATATTGTTAAATATTAAAAGAGTTCTATAAAAGTTGGGAGAAAAAAATTAAGGAAAAACGAAAGGATTTTTTTTAAATGAAATTACCCACCAATAAATGAAAATTAACTATTTCAAATACTCATTATTATTACAGGGGCTAATGACCTTTGCAAAAACTAATAAAAACGAAATGTTAGACGAAGTGGTTAGAAAGAGATGCTGAGTTTCATCTCTGACAATAGCTCCTAATCATGCAAATTTGTGTCATTAGAGGACTTTTATAAAGCCAGCCATTAATTTGAAAAACTTACAAATTTATGAGACCGCGGGGGCTGAGAGAGAGGGGAGAGAGAGCGGCGAAGAGAGCGCGTGTGTTTAAGAGGAAAAGAGAGAGTTTAAAGATTATTAGATTATTCAGGTATTTCCCCACGGGCACTGTGGTCCTAGAGATAATAGCTGCTTCATTCCAGGTAAAATTATAAAAAGCGGAAAAATGGAATTATACGTGGTGGGAATAAGGGGGAGGTTGGGGATAAATGTGGGTTGTGGGCTCCCAACTCCTCTCTCTTTCCCTGTTTATATTTAATGGTAATTTTTAGAGCAGGCAAATGGGGGAGGGGGTAGCGACAAGCAGTGCCTCCTTCTTCCTCAGGTTAATATTAGATACTGTTTATGTTTGTCCATTCTCTCCACCACTATCCCGTGGAGACTATCATTTTACATTTTCATATCTAAACCGAACGGAGCAGCTCACGCTGTAACCAAAAAGATTATTCTTACTTTCAATGCTATGAATAATGGTGTGACTATTCAAATCTATCAAGTCTCCGTGACCACTGATAAGTTGGCTGGTGAAGTAATCTGGGACGTGTCACGTCAGCTTTGTTCTGGTCCTGACATCTGGGAAACATTTGTATGTCATCTTACCTTTGCTGGAGTTAGTCCAGCGACTCTGCCAACTGTCCCAGGTTTCTTCAATATGGTGGAGTGTTTCTGTAAGGTCCTGTTGTCCTATTGTGAAGATAGACTCTCCTATCTTGTACTGCAACCCCCTGACTGCTTGGTATATAGCAACCCGCTTTGCTACCTCCAGGTCTACCGGAAGCTGTCCAGCCATCACCTGCAATTCATCGCTCGAAAGTGCCCGATATGCCCTGGTTACCATTAGGAGAGCTCTTCTTTGGGCATGGCATAGAAGGTCTTTGGTAGCTCCCAGGATGGAGCTGCGTAGCTGTAGGGAAAAACAAAGCTTTATATAAAATGCATCTGTTCTTATCAGTGACAGATTTCCCCCTCTATTCAGCGATTCTTTCTAATCTACTTTTTTTCAATTTTGAAACCCCATAGGCCAAACAGTGCAACATTACAACTCGAATAACTAACACCAGACATATGAATTCAAACCTATGATCTATTTGTATGGACTATAGATCAAATTTTAAAACTACAAATTATTAGGGCCCTCCACAATTGCTTTGCCTCTTTCTCTGCAATGCGAGATTCTCTTTAAAGACTGTCTAAAACTCTTATTCAATTTTCTAACTGTAACATCTTACAGTGGAAAAATTCTGTTTATATTTACGGGTTCCTTTATAGTTACAAATTCAATCATGACATTTGCCACACTTTTGACTTTTCCATTTATTAACTTTTGGATTTGGCTTTAAAGATAAGTCTTCAATAAAGACGAAATGCGTGACAGGTTGACTTTCTAATTTTATTAATAATCACATGGCAAACCAAGAGTTCGATTCCCGTCTGGGAAATAGGAATTTATTCAGTGGCGAACTCATTAAATAAAATCCTTATTCCCACCCTGGCTAGAAAAAGGTGGTAACCTGTAGATAACCCATCCCAATTAGCCATAGTAGCAACATTTGGAAGTTAACAGATAATAATATTAATTTAATGGCCAAGTTCAAAAACATTGCTTCAAGGAATGATCCTTTTCAACAACATATTTGGGTCTGTTCACTAATTCTTTTGTTAGAGTGCCATAAAAGTATTTCCATCAGGAAGCTAATTTACTAACGTTTTATGCATTACTAAGTTAGTTTATATTCATTGTTATGAAGAATTCAAGGCCACAATAAAATATCAAAGCTCCATTACTTCAAAAAAACATCTTCCTTTTACGAAAAAGGACGCAGGGGCTACGTAAACTAAGCAAATTTGCCACGTGAAGTTCTACAAGAGATAAATCTACACGATGGTAACACTTAACAACGCCGTGAATATTAAGTGAATAAATGCAAACGGTAATGAAAAATCGTTCAGTCCATTTTAATAACCTCCCAAAGGAAAGCGTTTGAATTTTTAACAAACAGGTTAGCCAACATCTGAGGACTTAATAGATAGATAGGCATATTCTTCACCGGAAAGAAAAACAATCATTGAAAAATATCTGAATATAACATATTAATTTTATTGAAAACTATTTACTATATCTAGTACTGTAATTTATAATGAATCGTAATAATTATTATCTCAAAAACTCACTTATTTTATTAACGCAAAACTTAAGACTGGGGGGGGGATCAACAGAACATACCTCGTATAATAAAAGTCTCTTGAAAACAATATTTGGTATTTTTGCTTCGAATAAAGTTAAAATAAGGTCTATATATAACAGAGTATTGTTTATGTCACATGAATAGGAGTAGGGGTTTGCTGAAGGCTGAAAACTGAAAAATACAAATATATGGTTAATATTCAAGATAGAAAATAAATATGCGTAACAATATTTATAGTACATTTAATTTGCAATGAGATTGGTACTGTACAATGTTTTGATCCTACGTTTATTAACGAAGATATTTCGGATTTTAAAAAATACTCCCCTTTAAACCCCTCACTCCCACTGGTCCGATGTTAGCCATTCTTTTGTTTTGCATAAAATGTATAAATATCGAGTTTGGTAACGATCAAATAAAAATTGAGATTGCTAGAGCGATATATATGTATATAGTTTTGAATGGACCTCATTTTTGTCATTTCCTGGGTAGGATCAATGGACATTCGAGCAAATTTACCAAAAGTCGTACGACCACAAAAATGAGTACGTCCTCAATAGCATATTTCCCTTAAGGAAAATGCATAGCTGAAGGCCTGTGGCTAATCAACATGTTAAGGGGGAGGGCAGTGTTCCAAAATCACTAATGGCTGCGATGTTTTGCAAATTAGGCAATTTAGTATTTTTTTCAACAATTTGAATAAGATTATATTTATCTGCATCAACTGGCTGAAATTTCATTATTCCCTGCTGCTACTATTTAAGATTCTTTCCAACACCACAGAAATATATCTTCTTCTGCTGCACTTTTTTTACACAATTTCGGATATAACAGCTCGACATGGGGTTACCCACGGATTTGTTTTGAATTTTCTCTTCAATAAATGTTTTAAATATTTTTTTCTTACTTTAATAATTCAATTTTTAATTGAGAAGTAAAACAGCATAAGGTAGAAAGATGGAAAAGCAATGGAAACACTTTCGCTTATTTATTTCCCTCTATAAGTTGAATCCCATGCGCCGCCTCTTCAGGGTCTGTAATATATTTAGATTCCACGCTAGGTGAACATAAAATATGCTCATCCTTTTCCATTGAACGGCGTTTCAATAACATATGTTTGATGGGATCAAGCAAAATGTTCCTTCACCTTTCTCCAGACTTAAGTAGCATGATTTATTAGAATTTCTTAAAGAATGATTCTGAGAAAGTTATTTAAAGCTTAACCATCTCTATCGGATTTTTATTTATCGGTCTGTTGTATTCAATTACATTATTCACAGACATCATAGGCGACTATCTGAATGCTACGCATAGTAGTTTGAACCATTAGGTGCCCACCAAAATCCATAAAATATTTGATGACTTCAACGTATTCGTTATTAGTTTTGATGCTTCCTACATGCCATATGTATCCCCAAACAAACTTGCCTTCAAATACATTTGTAATGAAATGGTTGAGAAATAAGGTATTGCTTATCTTTTTTCTCCGTAGCCTCCATTTCACTTGCACCACCCCCCCCCCCCATTTTATCAATTGAAATATTCTAAGCCAAGCACACTATTCGGTAGATTCTGACAATTATGGAGCTGGCTCTTTGGGATTATACAAACTTTGATTAAAATAATTTTTGATTTTCGAAGACCTCCCCGCACATGCTACTCGTCTATAATTATTATGTTTGCTATTGTCGTCAATGATAATTCTTCCTAAGTAACAAAACAGCTTCAATTTACCAAATATTTTGTTTCCAATTTTATTTCTAAATTCCCCTTGCACTGTTTTCTTATGCTATTAAAACTTTCCGATAACACCCAAAGTAAATGGTTCTAATAATAAAGCAGAAGTTATTGCAGTATTGCAGGCGTTGAAATGTGTAATTCAAATTTTTCAGTCAAATGATTCTAAACAAACTTTAAAAAACTACAATGATTATGTAAAACAAATATCCAAAGAAACATGACATAATTAAACAATAACAGCCTTTTATTCACTTAAAATAAGTCAAGGCAAATGCAGGAGCTATGAAATAATCGTCATTCAAGCAAAGAGGCAATATACAATACATTTACTCCAAAGATGTTACAATATTTACTAAGAAAAAAAAGTTAAGACACCTGACAGAAATTTGCTAAAAAGTATTAAATCATGGAAACAGCAGTAGAATGGAGCAGATAAAGTGTCACATTATAGTAAAATGGTTTATACCTATTTCGAAGATTAATTTCTCATGACCAGAACAAACTTCCCCTCTAATGCAATTACTAACTAGACACGGAAATACACTCTCTTACTTACACAGATCTGAAAATTCGGACTGAAGTACTTGTATTTGCGAAAGTTACTGAACATACATAGATATTCACACTGGATTTGTGGATGAAGACATACAAAAATAGTTACAGTATCACCTTTCTCTATAATTAGTCTAGACATTCCGTTATCAAAACACTTTGATTTATTTTCAAAATCCTTGTTCACTTATAAACTTGAATTTAGTAATTGTTTGGCTACTTTTCGTTATTTGTTAAAATTATTTGTCTTAAAATTATTTGTTTTGAAAGTCCAAGCTATCAAAATTCAGATTGATTTAATCAAAAAATGTCACGCAACATAATTTATAGATCTTTCCAAGATAAATAAAAAGTCACTAAACAATATTTTGTATAGGAGATTTTCTTATTTTTATTTCCGCGCTCTCTCTCTATAATCGCCACTCGCCACTTAACTAGACGTTAAGAGTCCTAAATATGAAGTCTTAACATTCTAAGACTAGTCGTTTTGAGCTATGCATTCATACATGTGTACTGAAGTTGCGATAAAATTAGTCAAAATGGGTTCGGAGAGGGTCAAACCGGATAATTCCGTTGTAATATGAGAATCGAATATGTTCATGATTTAAATACGTTCTTTAATTCGTAAAAGGAAGTAAAACAGCAAACAATCTCTTAAGCTGAGAGAAGAATCGAAAAAGTAATATTTAACTAACGTAATTATTATAATAATTATCTAAATTGAATGTACTTTCTTTGGCTGCTTACATTTTAATGTTTATATTTCAAGTCTTTACTTTGAATTTGTTAATATTTATACCTAATATTAGCATAAGGTGGAGGTTAGTAAATGACTTTTTTCTTATTTTTTTCCGGTTGGCAGACCTTTTAGATCTTTAACCGACATTATGAGTCTCCTCCATCTCTAACCTTAGCTATGGCTTTCCTGTCTACTACGTGGAACTGCGAAGCTCCCTTCTTCTCTGTGTCAACTTATCTCATCTTCAGTCTTCCTCGTACGGCCAAATGTTCCACTTTGGGCCTATTATGACTAAGAATCTTGCGAACAAATCTTTCAACCTTTGTTTCCTAGGTACCCGCCAACGTACGTGTCTTACACATGAGTTCAGGTTTGATTATTGAGTTATGGACCCTTAGTTTCAAGGCTCGCGAGATTTTCCTTATCTTAAGCAGAGAGGAATGCGCGGGTGTTACGAGTTATTCTTTGGACAAGTTCAGCAAACTGATCGATGATAGAGGTTACTGTACCACATAGGTATGTATATATTTTTATTTGTGGGAAGGATTGCTCCCCTTCACTCAAGCTGCTTTCAAGATGAAGGTTACGGCTAACTACCATGTTCACTTCTCTTGGTTTACTTGCAAACCTACCGCTTCTGCTACTGGTATCAATGAACGACCCGACGAGAGAGAGTGTATCCTATTTCTTACACCCGAAGACAGCTACATCATCTGCTTATGCAAAGAATTGGTGCATCTAGCCTATATGTACTCCCTACTCGCCTTGGAAGTTTAACCTTATCTAAGGCAAGGCTGCACATAATTGTAGGTAAGCAATCACCTTCTCTTAATCCTGACTTAAATTCGAATACTTCAGTCATCTACCCGAAAGTGGGAGCCAGTTATCCTCGCCCTTGTCAATCTAACAAGTTTCCATGGGAATCCAGAGTCTTGTCATTATTTTCAAAGACAGCTTCTATGAATTGAATCATGACCTGCTTTCAAGTCAATGAATAGGGTGTGCTCATTTAGCTCTTCCTCCTACCGGTTCTCAAGAATCTGTTTGAGGGTATATATATGATCTAACTTCCTTCTTTCCTCCACTGCCATCCGGCATTCTTCTATGAACCATTTCTTCTGCTGATGTCTTCCATGTACTCCAGTCGCCTGAAATACTGCCTCTATCGTTGCACTCCGGATCGCATACCAGTGCTCATCAATTGTCGAATTATCAACTAACACATCGATCAATTTGGTTCTTCCAACTGCCACCAGGGCTAATATTCCAAGCATATTTATGGATGTCCTTTGTGAGAACGAGGTACTACTAATTTAAAGATTTAAATAATAAACAGCTAAGATGTAAATAACATGTAAAGGAAGTAAATAATATTTTTAAAAAGTAAGTAATATTTCTAAGGTTATCCACGAATCACGAAATCCATGGTAGTTGCACATTTCCCACGAATAGAGCTGTCACCTTCCGTTGAATCTTTCAATGCGAGGAATCGAGGGTCGTTTCAATTCCTTTGACAAACTGACTCAGGCCAGTAGGCCAGTGGATTTTATAATTGCATCACAGATAAGTTCTTTAACCTTTCTGGAAGTATACTTAAAATAGATTTCTGCAATGAGTAATGACACTGGCTCCCCCTGCTTTGACAACTTACCGTGTCTTAATTTTACACAGGGAAGATCGGCAGTGCTTAGACGGAAAATAGTTGCACGACGTGACATGAAAGTGAGCTCATAGAGATCACGCACTCGTGGAGCCCCTTTCTTTTAATAGAAATAAAAAAGGCTGAGAATCAAGCTAGTAGAAGTCGCTCTTTTGCCCTCTTCACCTAATCTTTTTGACGGCGTAACATCTCTCGACGGTATTTCTTTCTCGCTTGTAAAAGCAGGCTTTTACCCGGCATTAAAAAAGTTCAGAGAGCTATAAAATAATAAAAGGACACGATATGAGAAGGGCTGAGGAACGAGACGAGCATTTAGAGAAAGAGCTCCCCACTAAGTGGGAGATAAAGCCAATGAACAAAAAGAGATAAGTGACTGGTAAAGTGGGATAAAATAGGAGCGAGAGAGAGAGAAAGAGAGGGAGAGCGCGAGAGTGGGAAGGGGGGGTCTTTGAAACCTTAGCCACCTCTAATCTGAGGGAAAAGAGGTGGGATATTCCTCTTCTCTCACATTCTGAACCTCTTTGCTTCTTATATTTCAGAAATACCGAATCATGCTATGAAACTGATATACCCGGAAATTCGTTAAAACAGTTAAACTGGTATAACTAAAGAATATATTTCATGCAAAAAGAAAAATCTTTTTTAGGCGTTTTTATAAAAGCATAAATCTACTTCTATTTCCCTCATTTTTTATTTGTAATAATTCCTTTTATACTACGGACAAACATGGCAAAACGTCATCAGCTATTTAGGTTATACTTATGACACGCGTTTTGAAAAATGTCTTGAAATATCTACTGATAGTATATAGCAGATAATGAAAATGATGTAAATTTTTTTTTAAATATATATATTTATTATTTATTTCATAAATATCGGACTTCTTACAGTTTATTTATTGTCAAATAAAGTTAATTTAATGCCAAATAGACTAGTCTTAAATAAAAATGTCCGTCACGCATGGGCTGCGTAAACTAAGCAAGTTTTCCACGTGAAGTTTTACAATAGAGAAATGTCACAAGAGCCGAACAGTATCGGAAACGGGCGAACTAGCTTTAGGCGGGAACTCACGTCTAGAACCATCGAAGTCTCATCTCGTCCGTTATCTGCAAACACTTAATAAAAATGAAAATATATCGGGTAATATTCAAGATAGAGTATAAATGTATTTGACAATATGTCAATAGTAATAAATGTAATTTGCAATAAGATGGATTCTATACAATTTTTAGATCCAACGTCTAGTAACGGATATATTTCGAATTTTCGTAAATCCTCCCCTCTAAACAGCCTCTCCCACTAGTCCGTTTTCAGCAATTAACGACCTATCTTTATTTTTACATAAAACGATTAAATATCGAGTTTGGAAAATTACGACCACTGAAGAACAGACAAATATGACAGAGTTTTGAACGGGCCTCATTTTCGTCATCTCTTTGGTAGGATCGATGGGCATTTGAAGAAAATTTTTGAAAATCGGGTCATGACAATGGAGTGGACTGCCGGTTGCAGATTAGCATAGGTAATAAAGGTGAAAATTTAATTGCAGCAAATGCTCATCTAACTTCTCGTGGGCATAAATGAAGGCATTTCTAACACTAAACTACTAATTGGCCCATATAAAGATCAAACGTAAATGTGAGGTAGTAAGGAAAGAGAAGGCAGGGACACCCAGCTGGAAGTGACACTGCTGTTTTTCCCAATAATCACATTTCTAAATGGTGCCAAAAAGGAAAAGAGGTAGACCCATCATAGTATGGGTTGACTAGATCCTAGAGAAAGGAAATTTGAGAACTAATTGCAGCAAGAGAAGAAACCTAATAACTCGGTAAGTAGCACTCGGTCATAACTAATAGAGAACCCTTGACATTCCTACAGTCACTCACATATTTTAAACTATAGAAACTAGGAGATTTAACCCAAATTTCAAATTTTATCTTGTTTTAGCAGATTTCCATTAAGGAAAATCAGCTATTGATGGTCGTACTCATGACGTGATTTTCAAAAAATTTCTTCAAATGTCCATTGATCCTACCTAGGAGATGACGAAAATGAGGTCCGTTCAAAACTATATATATATATATATATATATATATATATATATATATATATATATAAATGTATGTATGTATGTATGTGTGTGTGTGTGTGTGTGTTACCACTCTAGAGGTCGCAATTTTTATTTAATCGTCTCCAAACTCGGTATTTAATCGTTTTATGTAAAAAGAAAGATCAAGTTCGGGGAAATTTCGAAAATTCGAAATATCTCTGTTACTATTCGCCGGATAGAAAAATTGTATAGAACCAATTTTATTGAAAATTAGATTTATTATAAATATTACATTTATTCTCTTCCTTGAGTATTAGCGGATATATTTGCATTTTTATTAAGTGTAACGGATGAGCTATGGTCGCTTCTATTCGTTTCCGCCGAAAGCTAGTTCGGCTGTTTCCAGAACTGTTCGGCACTCTTAAAGAGATTTCTCTATTGCATAACTTCACGTGGGAAATCTGCTTAGTTTACGTTGCCCCTGCGTGACGGGCTTTTCTGTTCCCAAAATGCTGTAATTTTTCTACAGGGTTCAAGCTATTTATGAATTTTTATCGTATACTGTTTTACAAGTCACTAACTTGCTTTATAGGAGAAACTGCATCCAGTCCATATACACACACACATATATATATATATAGACACACACACACACACACACAAATATACTGTCAGAATTATACTGTTAATATACTCTTATTTGTCTTTTAGTTTTAATTGTCAATGATAAATATATTTCTTGAAAATGAAGGACATAGCCTTCCTATTTTAAGGCACAAGAACACTCTGAACCTTAGTAATTCACTCGTACTGAGCTCTGAAGGTAGAACTTGTGGTCTCAATGTGTATCAATGATTATTAATTAAAACTAGTGAAGAATGGAACGTTTTCTGCATTCAAGAACTTAATATTCTTCCCTTCCAACAACACTACTGTGAAAAAAGTATTAATTTCATTTCCTACGACCCTCATAAATATATGTATCTCTTTGTTCCACCAATATACAAATGCAGGATTAGGATTAGGTTTTATCTGGGCAATAAACCATTTAGTTATTACGCCCTATAAGCTCTACACATTCAGAGCAATTTGATATCTGATCGCAGTTCTAATCCCTCTAAGCCAGTTGCTTTAAATTATCAGTAGTTTCAGTAAAAATAAAGTTCCAATAACTTCGATCAATGACTTTTAATTGGTATTTCTAGTGTGGTAGGTTCAATTCCCGCCTAGGAATTATTTAGTGACGAACTCATTAATTAAAATCCTTAGTCCCATCTTACTACCAGTAAATAACCCTTCCCAATTAGCTATAATAGCAAAAAGTGGTCGTTAATGAATAACAAAATTCAATTTTTTGAAATTCAGATGTATAATTTTATTAAACTGCACAAAAAATATATTATACTTATCAGACATGCGGGTAAAGTTCTTCTGCTCCATGGGAAATTCATTCAGCACAGGTACATATAGTCCAGATGGGGTAACCTCTATTTGTGATTAAATATCCACGTGATATTTTGGTGTTTTCTTAGGTTAAGACGTTTTCTACAAAACCCATTTCCTTTAATCGTCTGAGTTCGTTATTATCTCACCAACTAATCTGTATTTCTATGTCGTTAAAAGCTAATGTAAACGGAAATTGAAACGTATGCTGGAAATGAGATTTTAAATGGCCCAGTAATGTAAAGTAAATCTCAGATTATAAATGGTGTTTTACTGAAGTCCCAAAACATGAAAATATAAATAACTCTCTTAGTATTCGGCATACGATACAGATACATAGAACAACAGTTACAGAGCAATTATAGTGGATTGAATGCATCAATATTTCTAATTTAATATTTTTTGATCCGACTTATGATGAAGATATCTTGAATCTGTAGTAACGCCCACCCTCTCATTTTCCTCCTTCCCCTCATCGATTTCAGTCATTAATATTCTTGATTTTTAGTTTGATCTGAAATATATAAGAATGAAATACGATAAAAAAAAAAAAGAACCCCAAAGGTATTCCAGAGAAGAATATATATATATATATATATATATATATATATATATATATATATATATATATATATATATATATATATATATATATAATTCTGAACTTCCCCATTTCCGACATCTTCCAGGTAGGAATTTCTCCCTCAAAATATAAGGGCATTTTACTGTTAAGTGTTTAAATTATTCCCGTAGCTGGACAGGAATATTCTTATTACCATTTCCAAGACCTTATTAAACCTTCGTAAGTAAAATATATTTCACGTGAATTGTAATAATTTTCCCGATTTTTTGTGTATTCTAATCAAAATCTTACGTGAGACTACTTGAATCCAGAGTGAGAATGCCCCAAAGGACTTATGAATCCTGATTTTGTAGTTGAGATGGGACTAGAAATAGTTTATTAAGCAATGTTTCTGTATGTGTGTTTTCCAATGGCCACGGTAAAAACGAGAAGCAAAAATTGCTGTTTCTGTGATTGGTAACTAATATTATATGAACCTGTAAAAATAGTACTCATCAAAGCCTAGCTTCCTGTCTTTTCGTCTAAGTGAATTCAGTTTGGTCAGTATTTTTAATTCACTGTTTTATCTATGTTTTTCTAACTCTCTCTTTCATTTTATATAATTTTTTCTATATATCATTATTATTTATTAACGTCCACTTTTTGCAACTTAGGCTATTTTTCTATATAATCTCTTTATAATCGTTTTAATGTTAACCTACAATTGAGTTTGCATAACTCGCATTTATGTATTTCACATGTTGAATTGTTTCTATTTATTTAATTTTTGGTGAGTTAAAGCGTTGCGTTTAATTTCACATGGTAAACCTAGAGTGGCGAGTTCGATTCTCGCCAGGGCGATGAAATTCATTTTGTGACGGAATTCAATAAATAAAATACTTAGTCCCACCCTGTATAGAAAGGTTGGTGACATATATATAATCCATCGCAATTAGCCTAAGTTGTAAAATGTGGGCGTTAATAAATAATAATAAAATGAATATATTACAATGAGCTATAATGAAATTTGCAAGATAAATAGGTATAGCACCCAAATGAAATGAATGCCCATGTACAAAGAATAAACTTTATTCATAAAGAAGAGTAAAAAAATAATAAATAAAAAACTAAATTGAGCCAATTATTTCTTTTAGAGGGCACACGTGCATGATAACTAGTCTCTTTTGAGATTTCGAAGTTGTTTAAACTAAAGTTCAAATAAGTTCAGTAATACCAAATTATTTATTTATTTATTTATTTTTGAATATTCCATTTCTTCATTTTAGCAGATTTCCATTTAAGAATATTTGTTATTGAGGAAGAACATATGGCTAGAAAGGTCTCCAAATGAACTCTTGTCGGCATCTAAAACTATTCATTATAAATATTTCATTTAAAAATATAGTACAATTTGGAGTAGTACACTCATCTTTATATATACAATTCTATTGTACGTGTGTATGTCGCTGAACTCCTCCTAAACGGCCGGACCGATTTGAATGAGGTTTTTTGTATGCATTTGGGTGACGCCCTGGATGTTTTAGATTCCTCCATTAGCCGGGCAGATGGAGCAGGAGTGGGGGTTGTAAGGGTGGTCTAAAATTAAAAATAGTGATATTTCGTTTCCTATTGTTTTTTTGGCAAATATGCACAGGTTAACAGTTGTTTATTTTGTTATTTAGAGTAACTTTTGTTATTTTCACTTTTGTCGTATAACAAAGTATAAACGAGATATACACTAAAAAATTAAAGTGGGGGCTAAAGATTGAACCAAACTTAACAAGGCTATATGTAAATTAGCATTAATTCTTCCATGATTATAAGCTATATTCAATTTTTTTTAGGTTTGAACTGGAGTGGGGGTTATAAGGAGGCCTAAATAAAAAATTCTAGATATTTCTTTTTCTATTTGTTTTTAGGCATTGTGCACATAACAAAATTTGTTTTTTGTGTTATAAAAAGTAGATTTTGTTTTAAATAAAATATTATTAAATTTAATATCCTAATCGCTTGAAGTGCCATGCAGGACAACGTCTCTCGGGCCCACTAGTATGTATATAATAAATGTAATAATGATAAAATACATTTTTAACAAATCCTAGAATTCAAACTTAGACTTCAATTCCCGTTATGATGAAAACTTCGAAAACTACCGTGGGATACTTAGATTATTTACTTAAAATTCCTATATTAATAGATTTATTCGTTATAATTTAATAGATGAGTAATATGTCGAGTAAGTGGATGATTGAAAATACCAATACTTACTTAACCAGCAATTTAAAGTTTATTAAACATTAATTGTTGAGTACCCAAGACTGCTTCGCTTACCTGTAAAATAAATGTGATAGTTAACATACAACAGACTTTTATAAATTTTTCATTATATTGTAAATCCACTTTAAAAATTAATATATTATGACTTATTTGTAAAAAAATGTCACTACTAGAATAATGATAAAATGGGATACTTGGCATGAGAGTTAAATAGTGAAACATTTATGAAAATCATCTCAAATATTATTGAGTGTTCAAATCTCATATTTCAAAAACGAAATTCGAATAAGTATAAAGAGGTCTGGCAGTATTAACCTGTTTTCTACAACTTCAAAAGTTTAGATACTAGATCGATTATGAATTGGAAATACAATCCATTAACAGCCTAACTTTATTTTGAAGTATTTTGGAATGACTAGTGAGTAAGTTCTACTTTTAAATGCATAGGACGGGAGGAAGTTGTTCTTGCCAGTCTCAGGATCGGCCACAAATACCTGACACATAGACAATTAATGACAAGGACTGATAACCCTATATGCAAATACTTCAACAAACATCTTACGTTAAAACATATACTGACAGACTGCATCCAACGAAAAAACCGTCACATACCCCACGATATGACATAACTATCAGCATATGACAGCAGCCAATATATTCCACAAATACTAACATATTTAAACCATATAAATATTACCAAAAACATATAATATAAAATAGAATTGGTCTACAGCATACTTAAAAAGATTTAAAATGGTTAACTTTTATTATAGTCATTTAGACAAAGCACGGATATGAGAAACAATCAGATATTTAAGGAATATTTTCCATAATATAAAAATAAAACAAAACAAAGGTAAGTACATGAAGGAATAAATATATTATTGTAATTACCTCTTAACAATTAGAAATCATGCCAATCACCATCGCTGTAGGGCTCAAACCAAATAAAAAAAATGTATAGAATAAATTTAATATTAAAATTAGTGATTTTGTAATAGTTAATTTTGTTGGAAGTTAACTTAGGGAACTATTTAGTAATCTAAAGACATTAGAACATTTATTTATCGAACTATTTTATTAGATAACTCCTGCCATAAAAGAGAGTTCAGCAATCAGGAAAATTTCATTCCTAGCAGTAATTTTGCTTAATACTAACCAGTAATGATGAAAGTAGTATAAAAGATATGAAAACCTCGTTGGATGAAAAACAGATTGCCATGGTGTGGTATATAGTAGTACTGTTCACTTTATTGAGGTGGAGCTCTCGTAAATCCAAGGATATCGATATAAATGAGATAAAAAACTGCAAAATATTATTGAAAAATATTCGACGACCAGAGGGAGTAATAACTTTCTAATGCGATATTGCAATAAAGTGCAGTTATTGCAGGGAGTAAAAGCAGTGAGATAAACCTTTTACGAGACCCCTACCTTCATTGTTTCATATCTCTTTGTCTCTGCCAGTGATAAAAGGTATCAGGGACAAAAGGAAATTATTAAATCTAATGCCAGTTAATTCTATTTTACAGTGTCTCTTCGTGTTTTTATACTCTCCATTCCTATATCCACAAGTATTCGTGTACAAAACTATCAAGATTTTAACCCTTAATTGGCCAGAAACTGAAAAAATGATTTGAAATGAAAAGTTTTCTTAAAAACACATTTATTGCGTTCCTAATAAAAAGAATATATAAGGTTTTACGTAATTTTTTTTCTGAGCAAAAACATTACATGGTGTCTTTAAGTACACTATGGCCAGTTACCCTAAAACCTTTGCGGTGTCTTTAAGTGCACTCTGACCAATCACCGTAAATCAATGGTGGTGTCTGTAAGTTACCGTTAATAAACTGACATAGTTTCTAAAAATGTAATTAAATAATTTATTATGTAATAAAAGAAACGTGTTGTAAATAAAAAATAAGTACATTGTAAACAAAATATAAATCCGTCAAAAATATCATTAAACCTTCCATTCATTCAAGAAAACAGCGCCTTTTACGTGTGTTACAAAGTCCCACATTACATTTTCGGCATAAAACAACCCTTTGATTTTGGTGACTCAGTCTACACTTTCCTTTTGTAGTGAATTCTTGTCAATGGTGCATCCCATCAAGTCTTGCTGCATCGGCTATGAGAGCTGCAGCAATTCTAGGCTGCAATTGGTGGTCCTGGTTCCAATAGCCCTTTTAGCTCGCCGGTCCAGCAGAATATCCTCTGCAATGTGTATTCGAAATTGTTTTAAAGTCAATTTTTTTTAGGGTGTTCTTTTTGTACAATAGCAATGCGTTATTAGCCACCAAATCCAATTATTAGCTAAAAATATTCATGTAATACTTGTGGGATACGTGTTCTATAAAGTGCAACGAACATGTCACTAAGTCTACACTTTGTTTTCATACCATTTGTTCGCGGAAGAATCAACTCCGCGAAGAGTGAAGCAGGCGCGTGACATCGATGACGTCATCCACCACCACTCACCCTTGCCCTGGATTCTCGCTGCCAGCGTATGCCACGAGGGGAAACCGGCAGGAAAGGGCAAGAAGACGGAACAAGATGGGAGCCTAGTGCGGCAAAAAGGAGCTATATTATCGTCGAGGTGAAAACCCCCCAACAATGCAAGAGTAGGCGCACAAGGGTCCATCGGGCGATGAAGCAGGGAAGAAACAAGGACAATAAAATAAAGTGAGTACTCACATTTATTTCAAAATTCCTCACACTCGACGCCGACAGGCAAACCCCAATAATGGGCATCACCACAGCAACCAGCTCCAACACAAGTTCCAACCAACCCACAGCGGCTCACCAATGGAACATTATTAGATATTAAAACACCAACAATTTTCTTATCATTTTTCTCATTATTATTGATAGCACTTAATTATATTTTATTATATCCATCCATGCTTTATAATTTACACCACCATACCCTTTCACCATACAGTCCACTTTCTCAAACACTCCAAAAAGGGGCGAAGGGGCATCTCCCTATACATCTTTTTATGGGAAGCCTCTTCGATCCCCAAACACCATTTAATAATACACTTTTTGTTATCAACGTATTCTTCATAATATCCTCTTCCCTCTTTCACCCTCAATATTGAAATGTTCCAATACTTCATTCATTTCAATTTGAAAATTTCCTTCATCCATTTTGGGGCATCCGTGTGCATTTTCTCCTTCATTGTCGCTTTCTTCTTCATCAGAAGTGATACTAAATTTTGGTAGCAAAGAGAAAAATCTTTTCACCTCTATTTTTATACGTATCTGTTAATTAAAATGGTAAAAGTAAGAAATAATATAAAATCATGCCCCTTGGGCAAATTTGTTGGTATTTGGCCAGGGTGAACTTAAGTACACCATCATTAAAATCCATGCTAAAACTCTATTTCTCTCCAGAATGGAAAATGAAACACATAGGAACTTAAATACAATCCTTTACAACTAATTCACCCATTTTGGTTCATATTTAAATCGAATAGCGTATATTTTAATGAATTAGAAACTTCGCTGGCAACTAGTGTGAAGTAGGGTGGTAAACAATGATGATTTTCTTCAGTATATTGTTAGTAATTAGCTCCAATAACAATAAATGGACTTTTGTCGCATATGCTCATGCTTGGGAGATTACAGGGGTGAGAACTGTGGCCCAAAAGGGGTAAGAATAGAAGCAGTTGATCTCTGGGAGTGTTAAATATGAACGGTGTCTTTAAAGACACCTTGGCCAGTTAAGGGTTAAAAACATCTTAGGAAAAACGTAAATAAATAATTGGCACAGCTAATGTTCTTGTTCGACCAGGCCCCTATTTAGTATATTTTGTATTGCTCCAATAACCCAATAATTACAAAAATACTAGAACTAATACACGCATTAAACTCTTGCAATTTTAAAATGTTGTGGTTACCCGGACTCAAGAACATTAAACAAATGACTGACATCAACAAACATGCAAAACTAGCGACAAAAAACACTACTACTGACATAACCACTCTAACACCAGCAGACCGCAACAAGATAGTACACACAAAAATAATCCAAGACTGACAAAAACACTGGTTACGTACTGACAACAAACTATTGGAAATAAAACCCAATGTTACAGGATGGTCAAAGAGACAGTTCGAAGATTCCAAGTCTTCCTCACATGACTACTTATTGGACATACATACCTGAGCATTCTTACATAATGAACAAAAAAGACAAGCCTACTTGTAATCATAGCAACACGGGAACACTGGACACCTACTAACAGAATACTGATTTCAAAGTTACTTAAACATCCCACATGACTTGAACGAACTACTGACTGAAAGTAGCACAGATATTGCCACGATTCTGACATATTTAAAAACAATTAGCAGTTTGAGAATATTTAATTCCATATTTTAAAATTATTTAATGTGTG
Organism: Riptortus pedestris; assembly: GCA_019009955.1. Taxonomy (NCBI): domain Eukaryota; kingdom Metazoa; phylum Arthropoda; class Insecta; order Hemiptera; family Alydidae; genus Riptortus; species Riptortus pedestris. The sequence continues at coordinate 107,724,219 of CM032229.1, read as the reverse complement.
TGCGTGCGTATGTGTTTGTGTGTGTGTGTGAGAGAGAGAGAGAGAGAGAGAGAGAGAGAGAGAGAGAAAGAGAGAGAGAGAGAGAGAGAGAGAGAGAGAGAGACGTGTTTAAATTTGAGTGATGCCTGTTTTTATGAATAGTTTTTGTTTCAAAGTTAACAAGCTTACCTTTCACTTATTTATTTACCACCAGTTTTTAGTTCTATGTTGCGTTCGTGTTTCTTGTTTCTTTTGTGTTCCGTTCCCTTGGTTTTGTTCTTTATATTATTTCGTGTTCCATTAATTGTTATTTGGTTTTTGTTTTTCTTCCATGTTTAAGAAGAGCCAAGTCGCCATAGTTGCAGAGCTCTACATAAAAAATAAATATTATGGAATGATGTGAGTCTTAAACAAAAATAGGTTATTCCTAATAAATGTCCAACTTTTTATATAACCAGAACTAGATATTTAATAATTGTCATTAGATTTTCTTTTCGAATAGTTAGTTGGCTTTTGGGGCATAGTTCTCAAGGCAGAGCCTTTCTGCTTAATTTATCTCCACTTTTCAAAGTATAGGGAACCTTTTTTTAATACTTCCCCGCAAATACTCAATAGTACATTTATAATTTTATGGGTATAGCCCACACTGAGAACTATGGTGTGTTAATGATTAACCCTGATAAGATTTTGGGACAGACAGGTAAAAAGTCTGCTGCAATAGTCAACTAACATATGGCTGATATAAAACATAACAGAACAAAGACATCCGCCATAGGTAAAAGATTAGTTATGGAAGCTCTAGAAATAAACAACAGAACAAATACAACAAACGGCGTGGACGGTGTCATACATACTCTCTGAAACGTGAAAAGCCATATTAAAATAAACTCCAAAACTTATGATTAATTGAAGTGGCTATTCAAATCAAACTTATTGCCTGCCGAAGATGGACGCATTTCCATCGAAAATTTGCAAACCAAGAAACATTCCGACCGCTGGAACAGCTAGCCGAAGTCCTCACAATGAAAAGATTTTTTTTCATTCTTTGGCAAACATAATTGTTCAAACCAACAACTAAACGTTTATTTAAACAGACTAATGTGAATTAAGCCAAGTTAATAGTGTAACAACATCTATAGTGTTTTAAACATTAAAATTAAATTACTAGAAGAATGAAACTAGATTACTCTTTGCTAATAATAGATTAGGGAACAATATTCGCTGTGAAGTGGTGCTAAATTGATCTAAAGCTCTCACAGTTTCGACAAGTAGTCGGGCTTCCTTTGACAATGCAAGTCTTCAAAGACTCTAATCAAACTTGGTGATTGGTTCGATTCCCAACTCGGGAAAACTAGACTCTATACCCCCCCCCCTCTTTAAACCGAATTAATTTCTCATTCCATTTTCTAATAGTTCATTATACAGTCATTTCCCGTTTGTTTTAGGAGATTTCCCTTAAGGGTTATACGCTATTGAGGTTGATATTGCCTTCAACATACGGGCCTAAATATTCAACAATTCCAGTATGATAATACACCTAGCCCTTGATATAAAACGAATTAAAACGTAATGAGCCAGTGCTACGGAAGTAAAAAGGAAGTGATGCACACAGTACACATATCGAATTTTGACTACCTAGGTACAAATAACTCTGGCGAGATCGGTGAATATTTACAATAAAATAAATAAAAAAATAACACATTACACAAGACAAGCACAAATAAAAGTATTTAATAAAAGCTAATTAAGTTACATCACAGATGATGAATTTCTATATTAAGGAAAGAGTCTTGCCAGTTTTTTCTAATATCTTTTTCTTGATAAGAGGCACAGCCAACTCATTAGCAGTTACAGCTGTTTGGCCAAAAGAATGCACTAGATTCGCTTCGTTATTCCCTCTCTCATTAAAAGCTGTCCCGTTGTGCCCAGGAACCTCTTTTTTTCTGCTCGCGCCATTTCTACTTTCGGCTAGATTAGCACATTGAGCTTTCTTGCTGTGTTCTACTCAGTCTGTATGGTTCTGGCCATATTTACAAGTTTCCTCATCCGGAATGTATGTATGAACTTGTTCAGTAGTTTCAGTGCTAGAAACTAATGGTCATGATGTTCTCTAAACTATATATATATATATACACCATAGATTCAATTTATGTCCTATAGGTTAGTTAGAGAACGGTAAAATTTAAAAAAAAAAAAAAAGAAAAGTGAAATGATATTATTGTATTATGTTTATACTCAATTTGAAAAGAAGCAGGGGGTCTCCAAACGTAAGAGAATCAAAAATAAAAATAGAAGTACTTGACCCAGGGGGGTCGGAATCAGGCACAAAGATTATTATGACCAAATGACATGCTTGGTGCCTTCCAGTCTTATTTTGGTGGCATTACTGACCAAAGAACGTTATTTCTTTTTATTCATGTTATTACTGATGCTATTATGCTGAGTGATTACCGGGGGGGGGAGGGGGGGGGTATAAATCCGAACTCAAAGTCTAGTAAAACCACAACTGGAGAAACTTTAATGTTTAAAATATACATTCTCCTGTCTACATATATACCTAATATGTGCTTACGCACATGTGTAATACGATATAATACTTTTATGATAAGAATTAACGGGGCTCAGGTTAGTCATGCGAATTAAAGTGTTGACCTTTATCTCACATGGCAAACCAAGAGTGGCGAGTTCCATTCTCGCCTGGGCAAAGGAAATTCATTCAATAACATCCTAAAATCCCACCCAGGCTAGAAAAGGGTGGTAACCTGTAGATAATCCGTCCCAATTAGCCTTAGTTGCAAAAAGTGGACGTTAATAAATAATAACAATAATAATAAGAAGAAGAAGAATTAATTCCCTTCGAAAAAGTTAGCAACCATTCTGTCTTCAATTTCAATAGGCAATTACAAAATTAAAATTACGAATTAAGATGTAAAGGAAAAATCACTAAGTTTCTCGTTTATTTTTTTAAACACTCCTAAAGGATGGTTTCTTGCTCTATTTCTAAAAATTGTAACATTGTAAGTAGTTGATAGTGTTCCATGAATGTAAACTTCTTATCAATCAAAGTTCTACAAATAAAAACTAGACGAACGAAGTATTAAAATGTATTGCGAGATAAAGAGGAATTGAGTTGTATAAGTAATATTGTAAATGTTGTTTTGCTGATAAAAATGTCTGAGAGTTTGAGATAATGCTGTTCATTCAAGGAGACTAATCTTTAAGATTTGAATAATTTATTCGTCTGATCCATCAGTTTTCTATAAAGAGCTTTTTGAATTGTAAATGTATTATCTCTAGAGGCTCCCTCTTTGCACTATTACCCTTATTATACTCTCGACATCAATTTCTAATATATTTTTATTTTTGTAATAGTAATTCCATAAATTTTAATAAAATTAGGATTTTAATTTAAAATATAATATAGTCGTGGTGCTTTTATTAAACTCTTAAAATTAAATGTTACTGCTGAACGACGAAATTCTGTTCATCATAATGCCCGAAATTATTTGTCATAAAACCCGAAATATTTCTTACTTAGACTGATTGGTTTAATAAAAGAATTTATTAAACAATTTTGAAAAGAATTTATAGACTTTTTTATGCTAAGCTTCGAGATCTATCTGGAATAAAATGTTTGAAGCAGGATAGCGCCGTTTTAGCCTACCGGTTGTTATTTATTGTTACCCTTTAACTACTACCAAAAACGACCAGAGCATAAAGTAAAAATGAAGGTTTCTCTGGTTCCTTGCTAGGCAGCGCCACCAGGTACCATGTATTCTCCCCTTAGTAACAGCTGTTGCAGTTAACCTCTTCGTCTTGTTTCTGTTACTACCTGTGTCTGTCTAATTAACGGTTTGAGATCATTTTTGACCCGTGGTAGTAATTACGTTATTAAAACATTGTTTAAAGTATTCATAGTGATATGACTAATGAGGGTTTTATTGTGGATGGCAGACATTATAAGGATTGGTTGGCATATATGAACGAAGATGATGGAAATCAGAATCCTGTGTCTGATGATAATGAGGATCTAATGAGTTGTTACTGTGACAATCAGTCCATTCGCTCTGATCATGATACAGATTCAGAAATACAGCTAAATGAGGACGAATTGTACAAAAAGTCTGACCAGAAACATTCAAAAATATGCTATAAATGTAATAACACAGGTTGCAAGAATCCCCCTGAATCTAAATGTTTCTGCCGGAACTGAGAAGATAAAATTTTAATTTATTTGTTAGTGTAGCAGAGAGCCCCTCACAGTTTCTTTATTATTTAAGATATTGAATTACTTTCTGTTTCAGAATGAGCAGAACACGCTTAAATATGATAAAAAGAAAAAATCACTTTTACATGTTGATTATATACTATTTGAAGACTTGGATTTTTTTTTCTAATTGAAATATGTTTTTTTGGAAAGTGTAAAAACAAGTTGTTATTATTATTCTATAAATACTCATTTTTCCTGGCTGACCCCCATCAGGATGTCTATAATGAGCTGTCGAATTTGGTATTGATGCAGATTGAATCTAAAGCAGGTTTCCTGAAGATCGGGACTCCAAGTATCAGATAGTCATTAGCCCACATCGATCTCGTTCCTACAGAGGATTAGCAAGACATTTGATACATCAGCTGCACACACGGTATATGCCTTGCACCACCTGCTTATCATGTATCGTCTCCTCTTCCCTTATTGTTTATTCTCACTATTGATTCACAATCTATTTTACTATACTATATTTTACTATCTACCACTATAATCGATCTGATTTGGGAGTTATATCAACAATTTTACTGAAGAATTAGAACTTTCCCTAAATAGTCAATGAATCAGTAGTACCAGGTAGAGGTGCTCATTACGAAAGCAGTAAAGTCGAAGTTTTTAGAATAGAAGGGTTGCTAGCAAAAACCCCACTAGTCAAAAAATCTGAAAAATGAGTTTGAGGTGTCATTATGTACTGTACAGTATTACTCATATATTGATACAATCGAATTCATCAAAATCACCTCTCGTTGGACTTTTTCGGTAATAAAAATACGGCGATTCGGCAAAAACCCCACTAGTCAGGAACGCATTGACTAAGCACCTTCTACAACTTGCTGACTACCTGGAACATCTTGCAAGCAAGGAGTTTTACACGAGACTGTTTGCCCCAGCTGCAGCAGCCGACTCACCTTGCCTTGACTACCAAACTGACAACGATGACAATAGTGACTAGAATATGGATTGATTTTTCCAGAGTTACTGTTCACGTTATTCATCATTTTGCTTCATAATTTTTCTTAAATTGTTCATTTTTCTTGTTACAATTATTAAATCAAATAAAAAAGTAACTCAATATGCCTAATACTATTTCTTCAACTTGATCATGTTATCAATATGACATTTGACTTTTAGGCTTTTGTTGAATTCGATCAAAACCCCATGAGTCCGGAACATTCTTCTTCCCCATTGAAAGAGGATATTGTTCAGTCGTATTTGAATTTGAAATCCCGTGCTTACTTGGATCACTAACCCGCCGCACATATTGAGATCACGTAGGCGGTGGCCAGGAGAGGAAACTGCAGCGCTCGCCTACAGGACAAAGAGCCCGCTTGATCTGAGCGGCCATTGCAATAGTTCAGTTGGTTTCCATCGCCCGAGTGAAAAGGACGGGTTGGATGGCTCCGCAAAAAGGGGAATAATTTTCATCTCCCGCAACGCTAGTGTCAAATAAGGATCACCGCATCGCAGATAAAGGTCACCGCAACCAGTTTTCACCAGCTAGAAGACAGAATCTCATTGGGAACACAAAACAACACAGGAAGAAAAAACCACTTTATGGAAAGTATATGTTTCCCGAAGGTACCTATTTCTTTATTATAATGTTAGCATTATCTCCGTAAACAATTAAATGAGTACTCATAATATAGGACCGTTCGATCATTATTTTGTGTATGTACATATATTATTGGCATGCCGCTAAAGTTTACAAACAAGCAAAGGGTAACCATTGTGTTCTACCTATGTTGTACAGTCATATTTCATATAGTTAAAGTTTCTTTGTTTTCACAACATCTATATCAATAAATGTTAATGTTTGTTTCAATTAGATATAAGGTTAGTCCCTAAATTAGCATTCATTTAAGGTTTAAGTTGTATAAAATTAGCTTCCTTACTATAAAGTTTTTTATATGGTACTTATTCAATGTATACTTGATTCTTTGGAGATCTCAAATAGTGGTTTGTATTATTCACCCTCAACTTTCCACAAGAATAGTAAATACTTAGATATAATCAAGGTGAGGAAATTATCCCGTTAATAATTTTATTTCAGTCTAATGCTTTCTTGTTATTACCACAAAAGCTTCCCGCCCTTACAGATATATTTGATCATCTGTAAATTAGTATAGATAACATTCCTGACCCCAAGGAGTTTATTAAAAAAATATCAAAATTTTACTCCCTCATAGAATGAAGATAAAATTTTTTTTAATTTACCAAAAAATGTTTTTGTTGACTAGTGGGGTTTTTGCTAGCAACCCTTCAATTGATAGTGCACGTTCAACCTCTACTCAACTACTTTACAATATTCCCTTGAACAAAGAAAATTCTGGTGACGTATATAAACCATGCCTTCATATTCTGTGCAAACGAGCTAAAAAGCTCACCAACACTCCAGCTAATTTCCAGGTATAGGTTATGACCTACTTCTGCACATTGGTCTGTTACTCTCATTTATTGATAACCCCAAGTGTATTTAGGATGAATCAGATGATATTCAGCTTGATAACAGGAGCTGGCTAATGACTTCATACACACCCTTCCTACCGAAGATACTCCACCAATATGAAACGAACATTCTGTACACGTAACACAGTAATCTTCAATGACCAACTATCTCAAACATTGATTACCTTAAATTACTTATGAAACACTGCTTACCCAATTAGAATAACTAAAAGTAACTTGATCGTGATTCATCTGTTAACATATAGCTTTCTTTAAAAAAAAAAGAAAAAAATATATAGATATATGCACATTCTAATAGTCGTAAGCACTATAATTTCGCTGACCTACAAGAATAAGTTACGTAAGTTGAGCTATCCAAAAAATTAAAAACTGTATATAAGCATATTAACGTGTAAATATTTATTTATTTAAATGACTTCCGCAAAGCCGGCGATTTACTCATTATTCAATTGTGTACAAAGAAGCGAATAGCAAAAAAGAAAGAAACAAAAAGGAGTGAACTATGGCATATACGGTGGTCTTTGATACGTTTCATTGCCATACCAGTTTTATATGAAACAAACAATATTATACATGGAAACATCAGGGTGGTGAAAATAATATAATTGAAAATGTAAGTATCGACGGGAGAAAGAAAAAGAAAGAAAGAAAAAATAATAAAATAAAGAAAAGAGAAAACCAAAAAAATGAATAAATAAATAAAAAAAGAAAAATAAATAAAATAAGGAAAAGAGAGAACCAAAAAAAAATGAATAAATAAAAAAATAAGAAAAAAAGGGAAAGGAAACCAAAAAAAAATTTAATAAAATTAAAGTGTATACACCTTGCTAATGTAAGAAATAGCAAACAGGTTAGTATAACTTAATTACTCCTTTTTTTTGTCGGTGAAGACCGTCGTCACTGGCTGATGATCGAGTACAGCTGGCAAGCGCTTTCGATGCGATGGCACCGTCTTCAAGCCCGTCTAAAGTTTCAAAAAAAAGCTGTCGAGTATCATTTATACTGTCGGTTCTAACCCTTTATTTGAATACATAACTTACTTTGTAATATATACTTAAGCAATCACAGATACAAAGTAACCACAAAACTAAATTTTACATCCTATAGAGGTACCTACCTACCTCAACAGTTAGCGTAATGTCTTGCAATCCTTCAAAAATGATGAGCAGGCAGTATTATTATTATTAATTTGAGATGCCGCTACAATGGCGTTTCTTAACATGCTAAAATATAATTTCACAAAATTAAATAAATATTAAAATTTTTACACAGCTAACATTTACAAATGTATAAAATAAATAGAATGGACAAAACTAAATATAAATTGTTACTATATTTACAACATGAGGAAAAAAACAAAATAAAAATAAAATAAACAAAAAAACTATAAATAGTTAAACTGGAAGATGGCAAAACTTATGTTCCACAGAGCTTGCTATACCTATATGACTTTCATAATTGTAGATAATAGCTCTTATATTTCATTAAATAATCCATTATTTCTTAAATACTTAAAAACATCATCTATAAATTGGCTACTGTCAGCCAGTAGTAGGGGTAAGGTACTATACAAGCTAGAATAAATAGTACAGGAGAAGAATAAATAGTTTTAGTAGGTTAGAGAAAAATCCGACTAAGGAGAAAACATAGATTTTTCAGAGCAAATTAACATGCAATACAAATATTTAAATAAAGAGGCTTTATGAGGACATGTTTTGAAAACGAAGCTCATAATTTGTGGTTAAATTATTGTCAAACTTATGGTTCCACTTGGAGAGATAATGGAGACACCCTTCCTCATCCAATGCCTGTTCTAGAAGGCGCATATCCAGGCCAAGGATGAAAAGTTGCCCCAAACTCTTCCTGAATCAATGAATAACCATAACTCCTTGGGCACCTTAGCTCCCGCTAGAGAGCTTAGAGACCGATCGGGAACTTTTATATCCACATAAATATATCCATTTTATTTATGGAATACTTTTATTTTATGTACTTATAAGTCGGTCTTCTCTCAGCATAATTCCTACTTCAAAATAAATATTTTTTGGTAATGTGAGTTCGAGATTTGAAAGGTACAGTATCTAGTCTTCTTGCAGTATGTCATATACAGGCAGTTTTTAATAACCTCTCAGCCTCCTGAGTGAAAATTAACAAACATGATTGATTTAAAAAAGAATAAAAAAGTCAGTCGCGCACGGGATGCGATAACTAAGCAAATTTCCCACATACATCATGTGATTGAATTCGTCTCCATAAGTAAAAGTTCAATAATAACAATATTTAGTATATAGGATCAAATGAAGTGTTTCACAATATAACAGCTTATTATTAATATGACTTGAGTAGGAGTGGGGGTTTACAAAAAGCCGAAAAATAAAAAATGCAAATATCTCAGTTAATATTAAAGATAGTGAACATACGTACATAACAACATTTATAGAACATTAAATTTACAATATGAGTGTTTCTATACAATTTTTCGATCTGATGGATAATAACGGAGATATTAAGACTATTCGAAATACCCCTGTCTGATTTTAGAAATTTATGGACTTCATTTTTTCATAAAACGTTAAAATATCAAGTATGGTAATGATTAAACAAAACTTACGACCACTAGAGCGTTAACAAGCATATATATATATATATATATATCTATATATAAAATTTTTAATGGGTCTTATTTTCGTTCTCCTAGGAAGGATCGATAGACATTTGAAGAAACTTTTCAAAAATCACGCCATGAGTACGACCTCATTAGCTGATAGGGAAATCTTCTAAAATTAAAACTGAATTACCAATGCCAATATTAATAATCTGGAATTTTAGAGGAAAAGGGTATTATTATATCTGGTTTCCTTGGAAATATGAACTTTCTATTTTAACAAATCGTATTTCTAAAATTAACTATTAAGATGTTTGTGAATCATCTTATATCTCACAGAATTGTTACTACATTTCATTTTTGTTAATGAACTACCGAAATAAAGTGTATAAAAGGGATGTCAACATCCCTGATTTTTCAGAACATCACTCGAAAATTTTATCCTGAGTCTCCACCTAAAATGTTTCGTACACAGACCATTTTACTTCCAAAAATTGAGTCCATGGAAAACGTTGTAAGAGTCAGCTGTAAGACATGCAGGAAAAAAACTGAAAATCACATTAAAATAATGTTACGTCTCTCCTAAATTAAATGGTATATATCATAAACACTTCATTTCAATATTTTCAGACAAGAAAAAGAATTACATGATTATAAATGAAAGTATCATAATTAAAGCTCTATACGACAAAAACTGGGAAAACGATATGAGGAATTAGCGATGAGTTCGCCTCAATGAAAATGTAATTAGAAACATGTGACTAGATTAATGGAATAATTGAGTTGACCTCCTTTTCATTTACATGCTGTTTATGATAGTAATGATAGTAGTAATTGTATTGGTGTGACGACATTACTGACACTTCACACGTTATATGCAAAATATTCAGCTGCCTTTTTAGCAGATTTCCCAGCAGAAGAGAAATCAGCTCATGACGCGATTAGATCATGACGAAAATTAGGTTCCTTCAAAATGACATATATATTTGTCTGTTACAGCCCTAGAGGTCGCAATTTTTGTTAAATCGTTACCAAACTCGATAGCGTTTTACGTAAAAATAATAAAAATCAAGTCCGTTAACGGGTGAAATCGGATTAATGAATGGGGGTTTGGGCGGAATTACGAAAATTCAAAATACCTAAATTTTTATAAGTCGGGTCAAAAATGTTAATGGAATCAATTTTATTGCAACTTTTTTTCTATTATATTTGTTATATACATATCTCCTCTAAGATTAATATTATCCGAAATATATGAAATTTTTAGTTTTCAGCCCACAATAAACCCCCACTTTTACTAATATCGTATTAACAATAAGCTGTTATATCATGAACTACTTTATTCTAAGCCTAAATACCAAATACTGTTTTCAAGAAATGCGAAATGCATGCAAATTTGTTGCGTGATGTGCGTCATCAATTAAGGTTTTAATCTCTGGTCTCGAAAATGCTTATTTGATCTATATAATACTAGATATTTAACTGCTTCAGTCAACACTAAATATCATATTTGTTATTGTCTGAAATCAGACCTGGAACACAGGGGTGTTTAGAGAGGACTCGAAAATTCAAAATACTGTCGTTATTATGATTCGAATCGTAAAATGTTGTAGAATCAATCTTGTTAAACTGTTCTGTGTATTTTGTTTCGTAACTCATTTATTAAGTGCGTTATTTGCGCTTTCTTGTTACCAGCCTTCAGTAACCCCCACCTCTTTCTACTCATCGTTTTTTTTTACTTCGTAGAAATAGGGAATATGTTTTGTGTGTGTTATACCAGCACGTGGGAAATCTGCTTAGTTTCCGCAGCTCCTGCGTGACGGACTTTCATGGTTGAAATGCGTTATATTAACAGTAAATATTTTTGATGTAAGAAGAAGCTCAAATCATAAAACAACAAATCATATTTCAGCTATCAATGCCAACTGCAAAACATAATTGACAAGTCACAAACCACAATTATTATTTGTTTATTTTCAGAGAGCTCCAATTCACTATAATTAAAAATATGTCTTTAGAGAAATACAGTTATAATTAAGTTTTAATAATTGTATCGATGTATTCTTAACTATTTGATATCTAAATTGTGTTACATAACAAGATGATTAAATACAAAATGTATTAACAATGGCTCGTATAAGGTAAAACACAATGTTTACAAATGTATTTAATAAAGGGGAAACCAACAATAGGGCAACCAGCTGACCCAGCTCCCTCAAATCAAATCCCTATTGTCTGCAATTCCAATTTACAGGAAGTTACATGAATGTACTTTAAGTTAGACAAAACCAGGATAAATAAAACGTAGTTGTAAAGCTGCAAAGGTAAATATCATACCTTCCAATTTTGTAGTAATAATAATCATTTTCCTGATTTTATTGCCAAACCTTTGTTTATTCATTAAGTTCAGATTTTTATATTACAACTAAGAATTATATTACTAATTCTATAAGATATCGTGAAGTTATGAAATGAATGAGCCTCCAAACCACTCAGTGCTATCCTTAAAAAGTCCGTCCCCAGGAGCTTCGTAAACTAAGCAGAATTCAGAATAAAGTTATACAATAGAGAAATCTCCAAACGAGTGCCGAACAGTTGCGGAAACGGCCGAACTAGCTTTCGGTGGAAACGAATAGAAGCGACCATACCTCGTAAGTTACACTTATTAAAAATGCAAATATCTCGGTTAATATATATTCAAGATAGAAAATAAATGTACATAAAAATATTTATAGTAAATTTAATTTGCAATAAGATTAGTTCTATACAATTTTTTGATACGACGTATAGTAACAGAGATATTGCGAATATTTGAAATTCCCCCCCTCTAAACCCCCCCACTGGTCCGATTTCAGCCGTTAACGAACTTGATCTTTGGAGAGAGAGAAAAAATGTCCAATTCTTCACAATTTGTTTATTTCAGCGCTAAGCGCTTTCAAAGACTAATGTCTCCATCTTCAGAGCTACACATGAAAACAATAACAGTAATAAAAACTCTATACATTGCAACAGGGTCATAAAACATGTTAACATCAATAAATAAAATACAAAATAAATGTCTAACAATGAACAGAATAAATGTACTTAAGTCATATCTTAAAATAAAATACAGAGAGTGAGAGATCTATTGTGGTATAGGAATATATTACTGACCTACTTGCAAGCACTCATTGGGAAAGACAGCAAGCGACTGGCTGGCACGCGGGAGATAACGTCGAGGCACTTAGTTTTTTACCCTTCTTGGCTTCATGTAATAAGCACACTTCATGGGCTCCTTCGCTATGGCCCACTTGTTCACACGTCGCCAAAAGTAATGGATTTGAAACCTCTCTCATCCATGGCATTTATGAATGGAGGTCCAAAAAACTTGCCCTCAAACAATCCTTTAGCCACTTCTACGAAAATGCTAAGAAGCTCCGTTGGTGCGCTATTCCATATTTAGGGAAACTCTCAGAGAAAATAGGATGCACACTAAGTAAGATTGGAGTGGGAGTTAAATTAATTAAGAGCGGACCGAATCTGGGCGATATGCTATGCAGGGCTAAAGATCTTATCGATATAAAAGACAGGTCCGGTGTGTACAAAATCGTGTGTGGTACATGCAAAGGAGCTTACATCGGCCAAACAGGAAGAAAGATAAGAACTCGGTGTAGAGAACATGGCTATCGCTCAGATTCCGAATTTTTCTGCCATCAAGAACAAGAGGGCCATAGCGAAGGAGCCCATGAAGTGTGCTTATTACATGAAGCCAAGAAGGTTAAAAAACTAAGTGCATTGGAGGGGCTGGAGATCGCATTGAATAAGAAACTTATTGGTAGTCGCTCTTTGAACAAGAAGACCGATTGTTATAAGCCTGCAATGGTGGGGGGTACTGGACCTCGACGTTATCTCCCGCGTGCCAGCCAGTCGCTTGCTGTCTTTCCCAATGAGCGCATGCAATTAGGTCAGTAATATATTCCTATACCACAATAGATCTCTCACTCTCTGTATTTTATTTTAAGATATGACTTAAGTACATTTATTCTGTTCATTGTTAGACATTTATTTTGTATTTTATTTATTGATGTTAACATGTTTTATGACCCTGTTGCAATGTATAGAGTTTTTATTAATGTTATTGTTTTTCATGTGTAGCTCTGAAGATGGAGACATTAGTCTTTGAAAGCGCTTAGCGCTGAAATAAACAAATTGTGAAGAATTGGACGTTTTTTCTCTCTCTCCAAGTAAACATTCTTCACTTCCAACAAACACTGCCGTGGAACTTGATCTTTGTTTTTAGGCCCTTAAGGGAAATCTGCTAAAAATTGAACGCGTAGAAAAATATAATTTCGTTATATTTCTGCCGTATCTAACTCAATGAATGTAGAGAATTATTACTATTTTTTTCATTGTAAATATTGTAATGTGAAGAACTTAGTTATTTTGATTAAATGCAAAACAATAGTCTTTGGAAAACGAATTTTGTTCATCTTTATTATATTGTTTTGCTTAATCCTCCATATTTCGTCACGTGAACTAATTACTTTTAACATAATTCTTTATATCCTTAAAGTGAAACGAAAAAATGTTGAAATGCCAACAAAGATAAAACTCAGAATTGTATTGTGACGAGTACTACAAAAATTAAACTGAATCATCATAAATTAGTTTAAAGAGAAACAATTAATATTAATTAATGATTAAATGAAGATAGTCTTATCCTAAATAATGCAGATATATATATATATATATATATATATATATATATATATACACACACACACACACAAACCTATATTATAGTTGATTAAATAAATTTAAGATGAATATTCGAAAATAGGGCTAACCTGTTATATATCATATAAATTCTTTTAAATATGGAAATAAGACCAATAAGATATATTTCAAAGTCTTAACCCCCCCCCCCCAATTAACTTTTATATATAATAATTTTCAATGTATTTAATACAATATAGATCTAAAACTCGATAGATGTATACTAGTCTAAGCCTTAAGAGTACGTTGTTTCTTGCTTGGGCAGGTCCTGGATTGGTATAATCTACGGCCATGTTTCCAATTCATATTATCTTGAGTGATAAAGCAACTATTTGAAATCATTTAAAAAGGGGTTGTCACTAAAATAACATAAAATATTTAAGTCCCATAAAATGAAATATGCAGACTTGGTTTGAGAGTTTTGGTTAACTACCCATTGGTTTATAGATATTTCTTAATCAAAAACCTGCAGAATAGACACTTTTTCTTTACGACTTGACTATAAACAAATCTGACATTTATTATTAAATCTAATCCATTTTAGCTCTTTAACTGTTATCCATTTAGACTTTTAAATGTAATCCATTTTAGCAGATTTCCCTTAAAGTAAATCAGCTATTGGAGTTGTACTACAGACGCGATTTTTGACATATTTCTTCGTATAAAACGAGTGGATGTTCATTAATGTATGGACACCACAACAAAGGTAATTTGCCCTTTAAGAAGCTGAAACTCATACAATGTCAAATAACAAATGTAAAATTTCATATATTCAAATAGATATTGTTCATTTTATAAATAAACATAGTACTAAATTTATTGTTGACATATATATATATATATATATATATATATATATATATATATATATATATATATATATTTATATGCCCATACACATACATACATACAATGCATATAATTTTAAATTTAGTTGTAAGCGATGAACTTAATTTGTATGTTAAATTTTGTCGTGGCAATATGTTAATGTATGTGGCTTCTGCCAATAGTTCTTGTAAGATGTAGGGGAAGAACTGATGTCTTCGTTTTCACCATTCTGTGAGTGTATGTCTTATAGACAACTGAACGTTACAAGTTGAGCAAGTGGGTCTTTCTGTCTTTGTCTGCATGGGTATGCGTGGGGTAATTTAGTGTGGCCGATTCTAAGTCTCGAGAGAATTACTGGTTCTCTCCTAGAGTTTCCGAAACTTGATGGCCACACGCTAATAGTATTCTTAATAGTTCCGAGTTTGTTGTCAGTAGAGGTCTTAGTCCAATTGGTTTGCCAAGCATGAGGTGTTTTGTTTGTCTTGAAATGTCTTCATGTAGTTCCTTTGTTTGTCCACATTCAAGCCACAGAGTTGCTTTTTTGGCTCTAAGGCCGCAATAACACTCAGTCCTTAGTTTTCGTGACCTGGCAACTAATAGGATGTACTTTGTTTATCTAAACTGGTAAGTCCTTGTTTTATTATTTGGGCTATTAGGTGATTTATTTAAATATTTTGCAGTGTTTGATGAGAGCCTAAAGAATCTGTGCAAAGGATAGTACGTTCATTCTGTGATATTTGGGTATTCCTGAGGATGGGATATCTTGGAGTTCGGCTCCTAGAATGCTGTAACAAGAAGGCAGTGTCTGCGTGAATAATATTCCTCCTCCTAAAGGATAGTGTATCGAGGTTTTTAAATTTTGTGAGTGATAGGTATTTGATGTATGAGTAAGCCAAGGGAGTGTCACAATTGCTTTTTGAGGACAAATATCAAAGTTTGAGAGGTTCAAATTATGCTTCAATGACTTGCAGCGTCTATTTAATGGACGGTTATCAGTTGGTCTCAGTTTATATCCGTTCCATAAGTTGCCATCAGTTCTTCATAAACTTTCTTCATTATATTTTCAATCCACGAGAGCGTGGGAAATAATTTAATCTTATCAATATATGTTTCTAATAAATATTTCCTTCTTTTGTCTAGAGAGGATTCTACAGCTTCAACCACAAGACTGGTCGATAGGACTTGATCTGAATGCACCTAATGCTAATTGTAAACCCGAATCTTGTATAGTGTTAAACATATTAAGTACTGTGGGCTCAGTAGACGAGTATGATACACTACCTTAGTCCACAAGTGACATCGATATATTTCTAGCATTACTTTTCTGTCAATGCCCCATTTTGTATTGCTTAGAATACTCATAAGATGTCACGACTTCATACATTTTGCGAGAAGATTACTTTTTAAATGGAAGACCCAAGTCAGACGATGGTCAAATGGTATTCCAAAAACTTCAGTACATTAGTTTAAAGAGTTGCGTATTGTAAAGTGTGAGTTGAAAGTTTGTATTTTGCCTTTTCCTGATAAACAAAAAGGATGATGTTTTGTTTGTCGAGAATTTCAGCACGGCCTAGTCATCCGATTGTTCCAGTAAAGTAATTGTGTGCTGTATTCGTGCCTTTTGCAACACAATAATTATAGTAAAAAGTTAAAATGTCGTCCACATTTAGGCTGCATTGGTCATCTCCTGGGATGTATTCTTGAATGGCAATCATTGCAATGAGGAACAAGGTTGAGCTGAGTACGCTCCCCTGCGGGAGGTCTCTCTTGTATAAAGAAGTAGACATTTTTTACTATGAATTTGGTAATAATAATAATCCTTTATTTGCTCATTTATAAAAATTTACACTTAATATTTACATATTTTGTACATAGACAATAACAATGAGAATACAGGTATTTATGCAGACATTATTGAACGTTTGAGCAAAATCACCGTCAGTTAAGGATTTTTGAGTTCGAGTATGTCCTAACTTTTGTGTTTTGTGCATATATTATTTTAACAGTTCCTGGATCCATTACTGGTAGTGTGCAGTCCCAAGACGCTTCCATTCCTTCCTGTAGTAAGCCACTCCTGTCCATGCTGCTGTCCATGAATTTGGTATTTAAGAGAAAAGATTTAATAAAGTAAAGAAATTTTCCTCGAATACCCCATTCATGGAGTCCTAAAATTATTGGATGTTTAGAAAATGGCTTACAATTATAATTAATCGGATTGAAAAATATAAGCAGCTCTGTGGTCATTTTCAGTACTACAGTATATATTCAATGCATTCTATAAAGTTTTAGGTAACTTGAGTATTAACAAAAGCACTTTATCTATTTGGGCTTTAAGTAAACTTCTAGCAATGCACTTTTCACTCTAAAAAAAAAATTAAATTAAATAACCCAAGTCTAGTTCACGTTTAAGGCTACTTAGATAGAAAGAGGTGGAAATTCGCATATTTGGACGATATCATTTTTGCTGGTATGACACGCACTAAAGTCATTGTATGTAATTCGTTTACGTTGGAAATCTGCTTAGTTTACGAAGCCCCTGCGCGTTGGACTATTTGTATATCCAGTCTTTCGTAAAATCCCATATACATACGATTTTCATACCGTTACCACATTATAAACCTCATGATCAGGTTCCATCTGGCTACACCTGTGTGGCGGAATTTTTATTTAATTTTAATGTAAACGGCAAATAATTCCCTACCTTCTGACGTTTCTCAGTCCAAAGTGAATACAGAGGAAGCGTCTAAGCCTTTGTCTCGAGATAGCCGCCAGATGGGGATAGGGGCCTTAATTAAATTCCAAGGCAGGAGGTATCCTACGCTCGACACCTACTGGACTCATTCTGATGGGACCTCCATAGTCAGGATAATCAGTGAAATGAAAAGTAATTAATTAAATTAAAACGTAAGAAAATAGGCCACTCTCAAAGAAAATTCTATGCTAATTATCAATTATAACGCAGATATTTTAATAATATTTTTAAAGGGTTTTATTTAAATTTAACAATTTATTCGACATTACTTTATTTTACAATTAATAAAGATATTTACAATTTTCTAGCTCAAGACATAAAAATATTTTTTTAACAGTAATATTCTTTTATACTTTAGAGCTATGTTTTCATAGTGGCCTTCGATCACTGAGGTATATTTTTATCATCAAGTTAACAATTATTATTGCAGATGACAATGGTTCAACACCATATAGAATAGAATGAATTTTAATACTACATGATATTTTGCGATTCTGTTCGAACAAATACGAGCAGTTTTGGAGACGCTTGATATAATTTTAATATTATTAAAATATATGCGTTATTACTGATAATTGTTTTATACTTATGTATTTAATTAGTAATATATTTCTTGGATAATATTAAATATTTCCTTATACCAATTAAATTTTTGACAGAAAGAATTCGAACATTCTTTAAATATGTGGAACACGCTAAACATTAAAAGCCAATAATTAAAAAAAATTGTATTAATTTATTAATATTAAATAAACGCCCTAGGAGCAAAAAAAATCCAGAAACAAAAAAGTCACGCCCGGCTAGATTCGATCTCGATATTTCCGGTAAAAAAGAAGAAAGCTCTATAAACTGAGCCACGGGGTCTCTAATAGATGTTTCGGGAATTACTCAAGACGTTCAGGCAAACATTAAAAAAAAAATGTTTAGACGAAAGCGCTGAGAGTTAAGTTTTTTCGCTTTAACAGAATTGATTTTTCATTAGGTAATACATTTTCGTTCAAATCAGTGGGAGGAAGGACGTGAACTCCCCTTGTTAGTTTCTGTCGGCCCTGCGTGGTGAACGTTTATTATAATTATTATTATTATTTATTAACGTCCACTTTTTTGCAACTTAGGCTAATCGGGACGAGTTATCTACAGCTTACAACTCTTTTTGGCATCCAGGGTGGGATTTTTTTTATTATAATCTACGCCTTATTCCAATCAATTTTAGTGTCTTATTTATTGCTACAATGTTTATTGCTGAATGTGGTTTATATAACTTTCTCACCCCTTCATTTACGAAAAAGTCCTCCGTTAAGTGAAGAAGTTTTCGAGCATTTAAAGCTCTCTACGGGACGAGGAGCTGGTTCTTATATACTATATCTCATTCAAGTCTGAAAATGAAAAATTGCACCTCATTCTGCAAACAGGACAGAATGGAGAACACGAATAATCTTATAGAGCATAATTTAGCTTTTGTGAATAATGATTACTGTCATTATATTAAGAGAGATCCCCCCTAAGATATGATAATAATGTTATCGAGAAGGGCGAGAGAGAGAGAGAGAGAGAGAGAGAGAGAGAGAGAGAGAGAGAGAGAGAGAGAGAGAGAGAGAGAGAGAGAGAGAGAGAGAGAGAGAGAGAGAGAGAGAGAGAGACTGAGTGAGAAAGGAGCGAAGTTGGCCCCAGGAGAGTAATTAGGGGTTTTTGCTAACTTTTGCAGAGTTCATTAGCTTTGCTATTCAGGGCTTGTCACCGGTGACGTCATCAGCTACGTCATCAATTACCGGACATTTAGAAGGCCATCTCTCATCTCCTAAACACTTCCAACTTTAAATTGTCATTTCTCATCAGGTCAACGAGTCTCTCGAGAATGGAGTCTTAATACCCGGGGGCTCAACCACACCGTTCAGAACCTACCTAATTATAAAAAAGTCCGTCACACAGAGGCTGCGTAAACTAAGCAGATTTCCTATGTGAAGTTTAGCATTAGAGAAATCTGCATACTGGTAACACAACACCACCATAAGTAAATACAAACGGTAATGAGAAATCTTTCAGTTAATTTTAATAAACTCCCAACTGATACGGCTTCTGAATTGTAAGAATAATTTATATTTTAATAACTCAAATTTTAGTAGTCCAAGAACTAAAGAAGGGGGGGGGGGATGAACAGAACGTATTTGCATAAATCTCACAAAGTAACGAAGGTTAGGTAAGGTTAGAAACTACAGGTTAGGTTAAAAGCTTCCGCCAGAGACGACTTACGAAAACGGCCGAACTAACCCGAACAACACCCGACCACAGACTTCATAAAAATGCAAATATCTCGGTTAATATTCAAGATAGAGAATAAGTGTATATAACAATATTTATAGTAAATTTAATTTGCAATAAGATTGATTATATACAATTGTTCGATCCGATGCATAATAACGGAGATATTGTGAATTTTCGAAAATCCCCCCTTTAAACCCCCCCTCCCACTGGTCCGATTTTAGCCGTTAACGAACTTGATCTTCCTTTTTACATAAAACGATTAAATACCGAGTTTGGCGACTATTAAACAAAAATTGCGACCGCTAGAGTGTTAACAGACAAATATATATATATATATATATATATATATATATATATATATATATATATATATAGTTTTGAACGGACCTCATTTTCGTGTCATCTCCTGAGTAGGATCGATGGACAGTTGAAGAAATTTTTCGAAACTCGCGTCATCGAGTACGACCTCAATAGCTGATTTCCCTTAAGGGAAATCTGCTAATTAGAAGTATGATGAAGTCATAGACATTACACGATATTACAGTTGCTGGTGACAACTAGTGGAGTCATATTTAAAAAGAGTCCATTTAATTGCAAATGTCATCTATACCCAAATGAAATATTCTATCAAACGACCTCGTAAAGAAAGGGGGAATAAAAATTTATTTAAAAGTAATAAAATACATATTGAAAATAAATAAATAAAAACTAAGTCAGACTAACATTTTTTTGCAGATTTCCCCTAAGGGAAATCAGCTATTGAGGTCGTACTCATGACGCGAGTTTCGAAATATTTCTTCAAATGTCCATCGATCCTACCCAGGAGATAACGAAACTGAGGTCCGTTCAAAATTATATATATATATATATATATATATATATATATATATATATATATATATATATTTGTCTTTTAACGCTCTAGCGGTCGCAATTTTTATTTGATCGTTACCAAACTCGGAATTTAATCGTTTTATGTAAAAAGAAAGATCAAGTTCGTTAATGGCTGAAATCGGACAAGTGGGAGGGGGGGGGGTTAGAGGGGGAGTTTTGAAAATTCAAAATATTTCCGTTTTTATGCATCAAATCGAAAAATTGTATAAAATCAATTTTATTGCAAATTAAATTTACTATAATTGTTGTTCTATACACTTATTCTGTATCTTGAATATTAACCGAGATATTTGCAATTGCATTCTGTGCGTGGTCGGCAGGAGTCGGCTATGTTCCGGACATTCCGCCGAGAGCTCTGGCGGCCGTTTCCGTAAACTATTCGTTCCTCCTGAATAGGTTTAGAGATCCCTTACACTACAGTTGTTATTAGATAGATTTCTCGACTGTAAAACTTCAGGTTGGAAATCTGCTTAGTTTACGCAACCCCTGCGTGACGGACTTTTTATATTTACTATAATTATACTGCGATGTTTGTAATTATTATTTTGCTATTCATTACATGAATAAAACAAAATGGAACAAAACTGATTCTACATACAAATAAAGTATCAAGAACAGTCTTCCGAAAAAAAAGAAAGTTTATACAAAATGTAATGCGCATCTTTTTGAATAAAAAATAAGAACGATTTCATTTTAAAAAAATAATAACTAGCTAATTATCAGTTTTTAATATCTAAGTCACAACCTGTACAATGAAAATATAGACGATTACCTCATTTATCTGACAAAAAAAAAAAGTTATAATACCAAAAGCGTCATTTAGATATTCAATTGAAAAAATAAATTAACATTATAATTCAAGTCGAACAAAATTGCAAATAAAATCTGGGATGGGAAAATGGAATTTTATTTAAAAAAGTAATAGATTGTGTTGGTTAAATGAAATAAATTATAAATAATAAACAAAAAATAAACCACAGAAAAACTATGCGTAGAAAAGAAATCCTCTGTAGTATATATGTTACGTAAATGGAAAATAATGATAGAATGTATTAAAGTCAGGCACTGGTGAGCTCAGATAACAAACAAAATGGACAAATGAGCACGTTTAAATCGAAGAAAAATATTACAATAAAATTGCCTTACATCTGGACCAATAGCACAGAGAAAAAACAGCTAGATAGTTGTCAGAGGCAAGAAATAAGGAAAGAGAACAGATTATAATTGGAATTTTGAATCACACCACTCTCGTACAATAGACAATTCCAGCCTGTATCGGCAGGTGGATGAATTTCCATAGCTCAGAAGAACAGGTGTCGGTCAAACAACTGAATAAAATATGCAGGAAGCAGGATGAACTACTAACTCAACTCACCTTTCTTCACTAGCGTCCTATATAGAAATATAGTTGCAACTTATGACGTTAAGGAAACGGATTTCCCCAGGACGTGAGGTAGTCACTGCAATCAGCCGAGTAAGCATCGGGTTGCATGAACACTCGGATAAGAACGATATTCCATCCGGTGTCGATTAATGCCTTTGAATGAATAGCGATGGGCCGCCGACAGAGAGCGGAAGCTTTACGGGTACCTAGATCATGAAACTGGAGGAAAATTCAATTTCATAAACCCTCCGAAGTGTTTTATGTTCAAATTACATGACTCACAACAATGAATACATTGATTGCCACTTACATAAATATTAACCTACCTATTGGTACTAAAATTAATTATTTCAATTAGTAAAAATAACCAATTATAGGATTGGGTTAACACTTATTCATTGAAAAAATATTAATTAATTTGAGGATTTGAATTATACTGTTTAATTGTGAAATACTACCACATGCTTAGGTTGAGGTGGTTAATGACATCAATAGGAAAACGATACAGTGGGGGTAAGAGGTACACAAAATTCAAAATGTCTTACTTACAAGGGGAGAGCACGGCCTTTCCTCCGGCCTTATTAGAATGTAGTACGAAATGAAAAACAAATCGAGAGAACGATCTTATCATGCGTTCATCTAAAAAAAATGTTAAAGATTTGCCTGAAAGTTTTGAGGTGTTGCTAAGGCATATATTTCGAAGGGTTTCGGTGGATCAATGAGTAGTGATCTTTTTGTCTAACCACAAGATCAAATCTCGCAGGGAGTGACTATATATAAAAGTTTAAACGAACATCATTTTCATCATCTCCTGGGTAGGATCGATAGACATCTGAAGAACCTTTTTTTGATAATCCCATCATGAGGACAACTTCAATAGCTGATTTCCCCTAAGGAAATAACAATATTTGGTGAAAAGCAGTCATTCTGTACACTGTGATAATACGTCGAAACGACATAATTTTGCATATAATCCCATAAATCCTTTTAGCAAAATTGAAAATAAGGGATAAATGTTGTTTGTCATATAGTGTTACAGCTGACACACGGGCTAACTACAATAGTTATGGGCACAATCATTGAAGAAGCACTCCCATTTTCCACGTAATGAGGAGCAGATGGAATTAAGAGAGGGAAGAGAGAGATAGAGATAAATAGAGGAGAGAGAGAGAGAAAGAGAGAGTAGGTATAGGCGGTGATTGTAGAGGGGACATATAGAGGACGTGAGGCCCAATAAAGGCCCTAACAGCAGCCATTACTTTCCATACGGCCCTTATTAGTACCAGCCTTGTCCCTCTACCAATGCCCTGCCTCATTCCTACCAATATCCTCTGTCCCTTTCCCAGAAGACCTACCATCCCTCTCCTAATGTGCATGTGTGTGTAAAATATATATATATATATATATATATATATATATATATATATATATAAAAGCATGGATGATTCTCTCCAATATCGTAGAGATATGAGAGAGAAGGCTTATAGACGGGTCTGTAGTGTTTGGGGGACTTCCCACTCTTAAGAGGTTTAAGGAGGGATACCACAATGGCGTGTTCCCTTTGTGGGGGAGAGTGAAGCAGGAGTTAAGGAGGAGGAGGAGGAGGTAGGAAAATGACCGACGTGGAAGCTGGCCAAGAAGTGCACATTGTACCCCGTCCAGACCAGAGGATTTACCTAGGTGCGGTGCAGTTTGGCATTCAGCTGCCTTGGTGAAGACAACATATTACCTTCATGCTACATCAGAGATGCTTCATCAACGACACAGGTCCTAGCCTGTACTACTGTTGAGTAGCCAGTATCTCCGTCTGGTCTTTCCTTGGGGGTTAATACTCTGTCTCTGGACTGGAGCATGTCTATCCGCCTTTTGGTGACTCTTGTTCTCACAATATCCACAACTTGCGGTGATCGCCGTGTGTCAGTCTTATAATCTCATGCGCCGTCTTCCTCTGGGTCATCAGGGATCGAATCTGGTTGGTGAGCAAGTTAAGAACGGGACGAAGGGTGGGCTTCTTGGTTCGGTACCAAGTATTCTTGATATTATTGCGCTGCTTAATAAGTGTCAGGATGTGCTTCGGCGGAGTTTTCAATTCTGGGAGCGATTTGTAGAATTTTGAAGTGGCTACGTCCCGATGGGGTTGTCATACTCATTTACTTTTTAGACTCCTTGAACCATAAGCACTGCAACACTAGCACGCCCTGGCATAGAACTTGTGAACTAATGTTCTTCCATGGCTGGGATTGAACCCGCACCTATTTTCCCTTCTATGTTACTGAGAACAGTGGTAGATGTACTCACGCCTTGACCCACAGGGTCACATATATATATATATATATATAAATATATATTTATATTTTTTAAAAACAAAATATGCTTCTTGCGTTTGCACTGTTAAACCAAAGAGCGGGAGCATGGTGAACAATTCTCTCATGCTCATATACAAATATTATCTCTATCCGGGAAACTATGTCGTTTGCACTTAAATTATTGTCTAACTGAATTTTAATTCTTCTCTAGTTAAATAAAGTAAAATAAAAAGGGTGACCAGCCATTTCAAAACCAATTTAAATGTGAAGTGAAACTTTATAAAAACAACAATATTTGGTAAAAAGAGTAGTTCTGTTTTGATTTAGCTAAAACCAGTTGTATACTATGATAATAAGTCGTAACTTCTTAATTTTGCATATAATACCCAAAATTATGGAATCCCTCATTCATAAACATTTGTCTAACTGGCTTTGAACTCTTGAAAAATCGATTGTGTATGTTTTTTTTTTCATTAGGAGACAGTTGGCAGAAGTGTAGAAACATTTGTGAGCAAGATGCAAGCCTAGGGCCCGCTAGTTGTTGTTTATGGCTCTCTAAGTAATATGTAAGATGAGATTTGCTCAATCACGCGCCTCCTCGTGTTTGTGAATTAACATTTTCTCTTTCGTCTCTAAGCGTTTTCTGTGTAAATGAATTCAGGAAAGATAATTTTGGAAAAGGGACAAAGAACTATTTCTTCTGAACATGGAGACAGATCTTGTAAAATGATTCTTTGGCAGCAAAGTACAAGAAAGATAATTGTCGATTTATATTTTATGTGTTGGTTTTAATAATAACAGATGAAAATTAATACACTCGCTATAAAACTTACACTAACGTTATCTATCATTTAACGGAAATCATGAGTTATCATTATTAAAATAATGGCACAATATAAATCTTCCCTCCTTGTAATATTCTTTACTTCAAATTCCCAATTAGTCTCGGTAGCACAAAGTGAATATTAATAAATAATATTTTTTCTCAAAATTCAAATAAGCAATATAATTTAAGTTAAAAATAATAATTATAAAGTAACATTTTAAATCTTTCTGCCTTGTTGTATTACTTATGTTTATCAAGGCCTATTTTTAACACAGTGTTTAATGATCTCTTTATTTTGTACCTGTAGATTCACAATACTCACTAAACGCCATGACTGAAGTTTTAGGGCTCGGAAAGAGAACGACAAAAGATGCCAAAGTAATGTTCTTCTATTGCAAAACCAAATAAGGACACTTCACTCCTGTGAAACACACTTTCCCCTGACATGTTCAATTTCATGTAGGCTACTCGCGTTGTACAGGATGCTTCCTCCAGTTCAACGTGTGAACCCTAGCCTGAACTAAAAATGATATACTCTTTTCGACATTTCTCTTACTACTAAATATTAGAATAAACTAATATGGCTTGAATCTTCACAACTTATCAAAACACCGGAGAACTTCAAAATATGATTGATAGAACTCATGATTCTAATTTTAAGCAATTATTTCTCTCATTTTTTCTTAGCGTATATAATGCCAGGTTTGCTATAAGTTAATAAAATCACATCCCATTTTGAAGAACCGATTTGAAAGAGGAGGGTTCCACATAATTCCATTATCAATCAATTAATTTTTGACAATAGAAAAACAGAGTTCCTCCAAAACGGCTCTAAAAATTAAAGGAATATCAGGAATTCGTTGGGTTCCTTCAGCTATGAAAAAAATGTCTTTTGCTCAACGTTCAAACTTGATAAACTCAATGAGTCGGATTGTTTTTCTTCCTCTCTCTCAACAGAATATTTTCCTTCATTTTTATGAAATTTTTAAAGAGATGCCAATTTCAATTTATTTTACTAACAAAAAAATTCTTGTGTAAGTAGAACTAAAAGATTTCTAAGCAGTAAGAAATGTAAAGCAATAGATCAAACTGTCATTAGTGTCTGGAAGGCCCAAGGAAGGAGTTGCAAAGTCTAGGAAAATAAGAATATGGAAAAGGGGGTTTCTGGCGAAAGCCCTCAAAGTCCCTAAAAAAGGGAAACGAAATAGCTAACATTTTACAACACAATAACTCACTTCAACTACTTGAAATCATTTTTAACATTATAATTCTAGTTAAAAGTGAGTTAAAGTAGTTGAAGTAAGTTATTGTCTTGTAAAACACAACTTGAATTATAAAGTTAAAAATGAGTTAAAGTAGTTGAAGTAAGTTATTGTCTTGTAAAACATAACTTGAATTATAAAGTTAAAAATGAGTTAAAGTAGTTGAAGTGAGTTATTGTCTTGTAAAACACAACTTCAATTATAAAGTTAAAAATGAGTTAAAGTAGTTGAAGTAAGTTATTGTCTTGTAAAACACAACTTGAATTATAAAGTTAAAAATGAGTTAAAGTAGTTGAAGTAAGTTATTGTCTTGTAAAACACAACTTGAATTATAAAGTTAAAAATGAGTTAAAGTAGTTGAAGTAAGTTATTGTCTTGTAAAACACAACTTGAATTATAAAGTTAAAAATGAGTTAAAGTAGTTGAAGTGAGTTATTGTGTTGTAAAACACAACTTGAATTATAAAGTTAAACATGAGTTAAAGTAGTTGAAGTGAGTTATTGTCTTGTAAAACACAACTTGAATTATAAAGTTAAAAATGAGTTAAAGTAGTTGAAGTAAGTTATTGTCTTGTAAAACATAACTTGAATTATAAAGTTAAAAATGAGTTAAAGTAGTTGAAGTGAGTTATTGTCTTGTAAAACACAACTTCAATTATAAAGTTAAAAATGAGTTAAAGTAGTTGAAGTAAGTTATTGTCTTGTAAAACACAACTTGAATTATAAAGTTAAAAATGAGTTAAAGTAGTTGAAGTAAGTTATTGTCTTGTAAAACACAACTTGAATTATAAAGTTAAAAATGAGTTAAAGTAGTTGAAGTGAGTTATTGTGTTGTAAAACACAACTTGAATTATAAAGTTAAACATGAGTTAAAGTAGTTGAAGTGAGTTATTGTCTTGTAAAATGTTAGCTTCTTCGTTTTCCTTTTTTAAGGATTTTGAGGGTTTGTGCCAGAAACCCCCTTTTACATCTACTAAGGTAGGAATACTGACCAGTTTGAAATAGATTGCATAGGACTGAAGTTAGTAATCAAATGATAAGATCAATACCCGAAGAAATAAACAGTAATAATTAAACTTTAGTATGACAGATCAATGTATAAGGCTATGAACACATTCCTATTTAAGAAAATAATTAAAACCCTGATCGATAAACATCTGGTCATAAACATCACGATGTGAACTTCACCATAATGGTTTTAGCCTCTTCATTACCAGCTCGTAAATGACAACAATATCGAAAGAGAATATATGAATGACAATGAGACTATTTCATAACGTCCGATGAGGTTTTTGTCGATATATTCTCACCAGTTATTTAACGAATGAATATTTTTGGAATGGATCGTTTGCACGCAAATATTAACTATAACCTATAAAGCTGAAGGTAATAATGATAGTTTTTCTACAGATTACCACATTTTTTCATCATAATGTATACATAACATTATTTGATTGAACACGTTCAGGTTTATACACGCAGCATTATACGTTTAAACAAACATTAAATAGGAGTGTTTACTTGATACCAACCACAGTGTGGCAAAGTTGGATTCATCTCATTGTTAATAACATAATAGTTGAGCCACAGAATACCCCTCAGGATATACTTGAATTAGGGAGCAAATGGGAGGGTTTAACAGCTTCTCTTAACAATTAACTAATTAACACTAAACTGATTTGTTTAACATAACTGTGGACCAATATCTTTCACTTAGCTATATTTGCAGAAAACCAATACATCTATCACTATGTTACATTACCTCTTCACTATTCAAGATGATTGGCAGCCGTACAAGACACGAGGGATGCAAATGAAAATTGACGTAAACCGCTATAAAATTTTCATGAGATAACTTGTGTTTTCTGACACTCGTTACTCTTCTCCTTGGAGCCCTTGGGTGTCGTTAATTCAGCCATCGAGGTTTATCAGTGAGCGTTTTGTGCCTATAACGAACGTCTTACTGTATGAAATTGATAAGGTAATATCACGAAGGATAAAATTGAAGAAATTAAATAATGAGATGGTAATCTGGAATGGCATCACGTCGTGTCTACTGGCGTTCCATTGCTTGGTGAACCCCCAAATGTGTAGTCCGTAAGTCCAGAATGGATTAAATTTGAAACTGTAGAAAAGATCACTATTTGTGAAAGTGTTCTTATTTTTCAGTCAATTGTAAAGGTAGAGGCCTAAATTGCCAGTGTGTTTCCAGTCTTTTTTGTGCAATGTGTGGTTTCTATATCAAGCATTCTTCCAGTTGCTGCCCTGAGTACCGGATTTTATATTTTTGGGGAACTGTAATGCTGTTGTGTGTTTAACAAGAGTAGTAGCAATGAGAACGCAAATTTTTATTAGCTTGATTTTTTATTATTTAACGTGATTTTCCATTTGCACTGTCTAGGTTCTGAAGTTAATAGGTTTTCCTGAAGATAGTTACTCGTACCTATAGGGTCACACATAAAGTTAACAATGGCGGTGTCATAATTAAACATACGTGTATAAAGGGAGTTATTAGGCTGTTGTGGGTTTTAAACGGCTGTTAACCGTTTAATAAAGGAACAATAAAGATTTAAGAATTCCACATTACGCCTATAGAGAAATAGTAAAAATAGAGTAGAGAAAAGGAGAGACCTCAGGACACTTAATGAAAAAAATAATCTGCCAAACATCAAATAAATGGTTAGTACAGCCAATAAATACAATAGTTCTATCGGTGGAGACCGTTGTCAAACAACCGACATTCAACGAAGACATTATCCACAAACACAAGTTCAGACGCGGTATCCAGACCATTGCAACTACTTAAAATAAAAAACGACATACAAGACTAACATAGGTCCATATTCAAATTCAATAACATATTATTATCTTTGCTTGTACTCATATATTTATGGAAACATTATGACTTTACAATGTACATAGACTCACACACAAGCTTCTGTGTGGCACATATAACACACTAAAACGTAAACAACCCAATAATGGACAACGACCTACTAGGTGAAAACAAATTACCTGGATACATTCAAACACCATCCTTTATTGGTAGACATTCGAAACAGACCCGGACTAAACCGTAACATGCCAAAACGGATATCAGACGTATAAACTAGACACCTACTGACTAACTTACAATTAACTCAGTACATTTGACGGGCTAGAAGATGGTGTTCTCGCATCGAAAGAGCTTTCCAGCTGTACTCGATCAATATTAACCAGAGATGTCCTGTCAAACAGTTAGGGCTTAATGAGGGAGAAATTTTATGATGAAAGCCGGGTTTCATTTAGTCCAACAAGAACTCTGTGGAGATATCGAAGCGTATCGTACGGTCGGACTGACGCACTCTCGAAAGGATATGCCCTTGTTAAAGAGAATGAGCCAAGTGAAATGCACGAAGATGCTAACGGCTATCGGTCGACGGTCATTCCTGACTCTTCTAAAATAAACTTTTCAGAGCGAACTTGTAGAGCACCTCATTTGTGTAACTGGCGTAGAAGGCCCAGAGGGAGACCGAAGTAGGGGCAGACATCCCGAGATGAAAACACCGTCTCATATCGACCCAGGCCTTCTTAGCAGATCTGGCTACAAACACCTCACCATCCTCTTTGCTTGTCTCCATTCAAAACACTGTCCTTATAGTCTACAACTATCTGTTTAATCTTCTAATCTACGTTTTAGTGTATAAACCCTCTTCAGCAAGGGTATAATGTTTAATTCCATTCTGTACTACATTTTATATCTAGCTTCCTTTCTCAACAATTATGAGACTGTTGAATATACTCCAAGGGCACCCAAATGAATATTGGTAACAAATACCTTAAAAGAAAAACTAAATCGCAGAGTATGATTGATGACAATTGTGTTAGCGTGTAGATATGCAAAATTTTAAGACTGCGTTGTTTTTGTGAAACGTTTCGAGGTTCGAGTCGCATAAGGACTATTGCCTGAAAATATAGATACAAATGTAAATTTGAAAAAAGTACAAAACTTCTTTTTTTATTTTATTCATTATCATCCGATTTTTTTTTTTTTATCCGAGACCCAGCTTCTGTGTTGGATGGTACTAAGGTAGTGTGACCCACCGGGGGTAAAAATGGATAGTTCCCCTTCTACTGAACCACAGTTCCCTTTTAAGGGAGATGGTAATGGTGACGGGGTGTAATGGAACTAAACAAGGTAGGTGACCCGGGGGGTGATACCGGGTGGGTTTGATTTTATTTTTACATTTATTGCAAACTTTATGTCTCAACATGAAGATCAGTCGTGGGGAATTGTAGTCTTACAACATTCATAATTTGCGATAAACGAAATCTTTGTTTTCTCCTCCAAAAAAAGGAATTCATTTAAGTATTCTCATCGGCATATGAGATAACCTGATACATTTTTGGGGTGCTAGAATTATCTAATGATTATCTCAGGTTAGAAAAGAAGAGAAAAGCCTCATTCCTTCATAGTAGTTTACTATTTGCGACAGAGCGCGTGAGTGTTAGTGGAACTGGAGTTGTGATGTGCGTTTAGATTAACCCACATGACATAAAGGTATTACGGGTCAGCATTTCAAGAGAAACTATTTTTTAGAAAAATGACTAAGAGAGATGTTATTAGGAATATATTGGTTTAATTAATCAAATAAAACCATCGTCAGATGAGGTAAATCTAAAAACCGAATATTATAAATGAATATTTGTCTTCAATGTTATACAACCATGTTCAGACGTATCCTACGAATAAATCCAATTAGTCGTTCATGAAAGCGATCGCTATTATTAACCGCAGAAGTGTGATAGCATTGGGATAGCTGCAAATTCATCATTGGCAATGCTGTAAACAACTCCACGCTACAGCTGTTAGAAATGCTTCTTTTCAAATGAAGCCCAACATAGGCTTCTTACAAATAAATATAATAAAATCAATGATACCTGATCCCAATTATATCTAAAGAAGAATATAATGACTAAAATGAGTCTGTAGAGAATTTTTTTTCTGTTTAATACACTAACGATCACTTTATGCAACTGAAGCTAACCGGGGAAGGTTATCTATAGGTTATGAACCTTTAGATAATACAATAACGCGAAAATGATTGTATAACATATAAGGTGTAGGTGGCATTCATCTAACAAGGACTTAGCGTATGTCACTTTAAATATAACCAAAACTTGTACATATGGTAAGAAAATGTTTTCGGCTTCTGAATAAATAAACTTATTTTATATATTTGTTATTTTTTAACGCCCACTTTATGCTACTATGGCTAATTTGGACGTGCTATCTACAGGTTACAGCCTTTTTCTAGCCATGGTGGGACTAAGGATTTTATTTAATGAGTTCGTCACTAAATAAATTCCTATTGCCTCGTCACTTTAGGTTTACCATGTCAGATTAAGACCAACGCCTTAACACACATGGCTAACCTGAGGCCCCTGAATTAATTAAGTTTTTAAAACTCTACATTACCTACACCTATTACTGAACGGTCTCTCAGATAAACCCCTAAGTACAAAATATGTCGGATATTTATTTCGAAATATTGAGTAATATTAACAACTTACTGTATTAGCTAAACAGATAAATCCTTGGTCTTGTCATAGCTATCAGTGGAACTGCATGTCAATTTTATAGGAATTTGAGGCTTCCATTCTTACATTCTGCAATGTATTATTTCGAATTGACCTCGATTTATTCCGCAAAGTATGGAATTTTACCTCCCTTTGTATTAGATTAATAAAACAAATGTATTTGAAATGAATCCTTCTATGCGCCAAAATAATATTTAATTTAACATTATATTATCCCAAACTCTAGTGCTGGAATGTAAAGGAAACGAATTAGGTTCTTCGTAAAAGGCCATAACCTAAGGAAAACAGGCTGATTTGCCTTACGGTGGATAGAAGTTTTCATATTGGGCCCCCCTAGATTGATTGTACTAGGAAAGGATACACTTGGATAAACGACCAATAAGCGAACTATTTTTTTAATAGATATTTTGAATCTAGAGTTTTATTGGAGAGACCCATCAATGATAGGTGTAGCTAATGTAGAGTTTTAAAAAGTTAATTTATTCAGAAGCCGAAAGCATCTACTTACCATATATACACAATTTGGTTATATTTAAAATGGCATACACAAAGATCGAACTACTTTTTTTTTGGCTCCTGACTAGGAGAGTCATTCCCATTTATTTTGCTTTGTGGGTTATGTGACTGGGATATAGGTGACGTTTCTCCCGGTTTTATTTATTTATTCATTTTCTTTTATCTTTCTCCAAGCTTGCACGAACTCCTTTAGGGCAGAAAAGTTTGCAGGGTTCTAAACCATTTCCTCTGGTTCTGAGTTATAACTGCAGATACTTCTCATCATCCTAAGTCTGGCTGCGTCGTACCGGACACACCTCGGAAGAAAGTGCCTGGTTGTTTCTTCTGCATCGCCGCGCGGATACAATGGGATCCTTTTCTTTTTATAGTTATTAAAATTAAAATTCGCAGACTACTTATTTCTGAGGCCTGATAGGAACTGAGTTGTCTAATAATCTGTGACATGCCAGTCCTTGGCTGTACTTGCCTGCACGGTTTTGAAAAAGAGCTTATATTTGAGGCTTTTTCTGTGGTGCTCCATCGCCGCTCCCATTCATTTTACACCCAGCTCTGGGCTCCTGCCTTCACGAGTCAGATGAAATTACGCTCATCTCTGGAAATATCAAGTGCTTCCACCATCTCCATCGGTGTTGAGGCTGGTAGGGGCCATCCCCTTATTTTCCTCCGCTCGGCTACTTTGGCCTTGAGTGCGAAATCGAGCGGAGCAACCCCTGCTATTATATTGGTCATCTCGTACGATATTGTCCGGTAGGCTTTTGTGATGAGAATTACAAAACGTCCTCTGCATCCTGTTCATGGACTCACAGAGTCCTCTATTCAGAAGTGGTCCCCAAGCCCCGGGGGCGTATGTGCCTATGCTGAGGATTCACGATTTATACAATGTGAGAGAAAGTTTAAACCGTATCCGCCATGTCACTCCTGCCATGCTCTGCAGTATGTTCACGACAATATTAGATTTGAGTCTATGGTCGGATCCCGTTTCCTGTATTGCCCGAAGCTAATGCCCAGATATGTTACCATGTCTGGGAAATCAACCCACTTGCCTTCTATCTTTATCCTCGGAGAATAGGCATGATCGTACTTCCCCTTAATAATCAAGCCACACGTTTTACCAGGGGACACTCTGAGTTTGACCCTCACCAGCCACTCCAAAATGACGATAATGGTCGAGTCGGCCTGTTGCTGTACTGAGACCCATGAATTGCCGTTGACCACAACCAGGAGGTCGTCCACATACGCACTTGCAGTAATCCCCGATGCCTCCAAGAGCTTCAGGAATCCGTCAATTAACAGGATAGACATTGGGGATCCAAACACTGATCCCTGGGGACATCCTTTAGTGATATTTTCCTCCACGTTTGTGTCAGCACCATCTCTTAAATAGGCCCACCTTTCGTTGAGGAAGCTGCTTATTAAGTTCGAACTACTTGAATGTCACCCACTTTTTATATAGAGCTTTTATAATCATAGCGTTATTACATCATCTAATGGGTCGTAATCTATAGATAACCTTCCCCGGTTAACTCCAGTTGCATAATGTGGACGGTAATGCATTAAAAAAAACTCTTCTACAGACTCGAAATTATCATTTTATAGCCATTTATCTTATCCCGTACTTCTTCATTACTATTTAAACATTCATAAAGCATATTTTAAGATATTTCACTGATGTTGGAGAGATCTAAATATTCTTGAAGTATCCACATGCCTATGGTCGTAATATTGGGGGAATAAATATTTGGCTGGATAGATAATGTAAAAGGGAGATATAACGATTCGTGCTTGAAACTAGGGGGCTTCAAGTTAAGTGGTTAGAGTTGGATGCCGTGTAGTTGGTTCAACTCTCTACCAACTCCTATCGACTCCCAAACATTCACAACTATCTAAGCATAGAATCACTACCTCAGCTCAGAGTTATGACTAGCTCTTTCTACATGTAGCTTTATAAGCCTTAAAAGTTAAAAGGTGGAATCCCAAATCACAATGTTCTGTAAATACGAATGCAGGAATACGGTTAAAATTTAATTAAAATTGGTCATTACCTAGATTTCTAGTATCTTGTTTAACGTAAATATGATTGTATGTTTTGGCATGACGTCTGAATGGCATTATTGAGGACGGAAATCCAAACATGATGATTTGTACTAATGATTGATTTGAATTACTTCTCTATTAATTATTAACTTGAAGGCATTTCTATTCGCATTTGTAATGAGAATAGTCGAGCTCACATATTAAAAATAAAGGATGGGAGAAATACAAGTAACATTTTAGATGGGCGCTGTTTGCGTTTCTTTGAAGTATTTTCAAGTACATTTGAGGTTGTAAGAAAACAAAGAAGTTAGTTCATTCATTTGCTGTATTACGCAAATTCAGTTAGTTATATTAATTTATAAAAACATTAATGGCAAAACTTACATAATGAGATTAACTTATAAATAAAATAGTAATGGAATACATCAATGACTGCTTAGTTCTGGGATTATACAATTACACTACGTTCCACTCACTCGCGAGAGAGAGAGAGAGAGAGAGAGAGAGAGAGAGAGAGAGAGAGAGAGAGAGAGCTGGAGGTCCCAGGTTCTTTTCAAACTGCGAACAAAATGGATGTCAAATATTGAGATCAAGAAAAAGGCAGCTTTAGACCCGAAGAAAATGGTCCTCAGGAAAGAAAAAGGCATAGCAACTAGAGCAAAAGCCAGGAAAACTTGAAGTACATTTTTACTCAGACATAAGTAAAATAGTACATAAATAGTACATAAATAAAATCACTAAAACCACAATGATAATGAAATAAGTAGAAAATACAAACTACCTTGCATACATAAAACATGAAAAACTAAATATTAATATTTAAAGTCAGACAAGCAGCTGTTTAAACTAAGTTGATATTCCAAGTGGTAAAAAGAAACGTTGGTGAGGTCACCTATTCTATTCGCGAATGCACCTGTTATAAAAAGCCTATGACTTCACATTTTGCTAGGCATGAAAATATTAATAGAACACATTATTTGAAAATCTGATTGTTTATATATATATATATATATATATATATATATATATATATATATATCCAGCTGTATTCAATGTCGTTGTTTTTTCACTGCGATGTTTTTTACAATAGGTGTAAAACCGCAAACAGAGAAAAAGTAAAATATTTTATCGGTCCTATGGGGCTTTTCTGCAGTTTGATATCGACTGTCTGCCCAGAGCTCGTGTCAACCAACCACAAAACGGCCTGCAGAATGTCGTCGAGCAGAACTATTTAAGTGAGCCAGTGAGTAGGCAAGAGATGACAGGACACAGAGAGCATCCTCTCAAACAACAAATGACCGGTCCCCTTTATCGGGAAACAATTGTTTCGATCTCAAGTAAAACCGAGCATTGACCATTGGGAAGCGGAGCGTGAAATATCGATACACAGGTGGAGTGGTTGCGTTCCAAACAACAATGTTCTATTGTGTTGTATAGAGCCTCTGTTCTATACAACATTCTCATCCTATTCTATACAACATCAATGCCTTCATGCTCAGCCCTCTTCAGCTAACGTCAACTTCTATTCAATTAACTTTCCTATCTATTTTGTATTTTATAATTACAAAATTCTAATTACAAAATATTAAAAAATAGGTTATTAAATATTAAATGCACAAATTCGAAGGTTAGTTCTTCATTCTAGGTAATAATAATCTTCAATTTTGTAGTAGAGATATTTTTACTATCCATAGTTTCATGCTTTAAATAGTTTTGCTATTTGTAAGCACAGTTTGTTTATTATCTGCAGTTTTATGCCATAGACACATTAATCTCCACTTTTCTGCAATAAATAGTTCTATTATCTGGGGAATCATGGTGATTGATTTACTACCGATAGTCATTGTTATCTAACGTTCCATATTTCAAAAACCATAGATATTTTATCACGTATAGGATTTATTTCTATACGTATTATTGGTGAACTGAAGTAATAGGGTATAAACTATCCATAGTTCCACGAGAGAGGTAAATAAAATATATCTAGGTCTACATTATTACTAAGAAAACAATATAGCTTGTGCTGTAAATATTAAACTAGCAATGGTCCTTGTTATATATAAATCAACTGCACACTAAAATAGAGGTTCCCTAGACCAAATAAGGATAATATCAGTGGATGCAGTGATTCATGTATCTATGTATATATATCTATATATATATCTATATATATATATATATATATATATATATAATGTGTTTATATATATATATATATATATATATATATATATATATATATATATATATATATATATATATAATATTTATATAAACTTGGAATTTACACGTTTTATGGAAAAGATCAAAATCGTTAATGGCTGAAATCGGACAGGTGGGAGGGGGGGGGGGTTAGAGGGGAGGATTTCGAAAATTCAAAATATCTCCGTTACTATACGTCGGATCGAAAAATTGTATAGAATCAATGTTTTTGAAAATTAAATTTACTATAAATATTGTTAAATACATGTATTCTCTATCTTGAATATTAACCGAGATATTTGCATTTTTATTAATTGTGTGCGGTTACGGACGAGATGAGATCGGATAACTTCGGTACTAGTCGTGAGTTTCAGTCAAAAGCTAGTACGGCCGTTTCCATTACTTCCGCTCTCGTGAAATTTCCAGACGCAGCCCCTACGTGACGGACCTTTACATGGAAATAGAGAATTTGTGGGAAAATGGGACTTATTTAATTTTCAGACTTCAGTAAACCCCCTGGTATGAGTTATCTCATACCAACAATAAGCTGATTTGTCGTTTCACATTTTATTCCAAGCTTAATATTAAATTTGGTTATCAACAATATAATAAATGCGACGTCATCAATAATAGTTCTACTTTCTTGAGACCACAATATTTCGTCAGAATAATACGGATAAATACTTTCGTCAGTCCTTTAACGGATAAATATACGCCCACAAATTTGGATGAATGGCGTTTTTTCAGCCAAGAGCTAAAAATGGAAAAGTTACCTTGAATGGGTTTTGTCTTGAAGCAATAAAGCCTATCTCTACAAAAGGAACTGGGCTAACGCGCTTAAATAATATCACTAATGTTTATGGGAAAGCTCTAAAAGCGGGGAGTTTAATTTTTCCCCGCTCGCTCGTTTGGCCCCGAGGGCACAAATTTAAGACTGCCTATGAGCTAAGATATAATAGTTGGAAGAAGGGACGTAATAAGTGGGCGAATAATGAACGAGTGTTAGAGAGGACAATGAACGGGTGTGTGGTGAATAGGGGAACTGGCCGTTCATCAGCTGAGCCAGGACCCCATACTAAGCAGCTGATCCCCCCACCACTCTTCATATTAATAGTCCGGCCAAAGAATTCCAACGGCAGAGGAATCCCACCCTTATCTACTCCCCTCATCTCTTATCTCGACTTTACATTCTCTATATTCCTTACCGATATTAAAAAATGGCAAAAATAGAAGAAAAAAGTCACATAGATAACTGAAATTTATATGGGGAGTCCGGGAATTTATAAAAAAAAAACTGAAGCAAACAGTAAACTACTGGAGCAGTACTTGTGCAATATATGATTTTATTCAAATATCTAAAAACCAGTAGATATAACGATAACCATTTTGATATATAGCGATTTATAGTTTTTAAAAATATTATTTATAATGTCTACTTGGAGAGTCTAAAGATAATTTTCTTCTGTAAAAGCATCTGTTCTATTATAAATTACCAACAAAAAGAAGCTATTGACAAATATAATGTCTGTCACGTTTCAATTAACACACAATTTCATATCATGCCATACTTTACTCTCTAATTCTCCAATTGTTGGAACTCTATGTAAATGACCCTTGAAACTTTTGGACTGAAAATGTGTTGTCTAGCGATAGGCTTCTGTTTAAAGTAGAAGCTTAGTAATGACTAAAACCCTAAAATATGAATGTCTTACATAATATTAAAAGAAGAGAATGGACTATAAAAATAGTTATTAATATTAGTATTACCAACAATATTTATTGCACAATTCACTTTTGATATGACTAGTATATAACCTCCAATTCCACTGGTTCATAACTAAATTGATAATTAGTTTTTTCTGTAATCGTTGAATAATGGTAACATTACTAAACTGAAATGAGTGAAGAAAGTGAAACATTTTGCAATAGAGTGAAGAAAGTAATCAAATCTCTTTCTTCATAAGTGAACAAAGTGAATTGCCTTCTTAATTAGTAATAAGTATAAATTAAAAAATAATTTGAAGTTGGAAATTAAATGCTTTTATTTGTTTCTTAACATTTTAAGAATTTATTTTAAGAAAAAAAAATTGAAATGTGAATGAATTATTGGTGAAAATAATCAATATATTTTAAAATTTAAATATAATAATAATTACCTTCCTTGTTTATAACCTGCACTTGTTATATCACTAGTTGTTTTATAACTATGCTTATAACCTTTCACAACCATGCTTATAACCTACCAAAAACATACCATAATCTTCACAACATCCTAATTTTTTTCATATTCTGGTTAGATCTGATCATGTATTACACGATTACAGAAAAAATTTAATATTACACTCGTGACGAAAGTAGAATTTACAACTCTCGTGAAATTACCACACTCGCTTCGCTCGTGTGGGTAAACGTTTCACTCGAGTTGTAAAATGATCTACTTTCGTCACTTTTATAATAAATAACTATTACACGAAACATTTAAATATTGAAACTACTATAAAAAAAAATTGAGACCTTTAGAGAGTGTTCTCTAGGCAAACACAATGATACATGCATTTGTATGTGTGTAGGAACCTACACTCAATGCTGTACATATTTTAAAGAAAAATACATTATACAAAATTGGAGAGTAAAAGAGTTAATGTTTGGATCGAGAAGAGTTATACCCAAGTCAACTGCAGAATACCTTCAAGATCTGAATATAAAGACTGAAGAAATAAGACAAATGTCAACCAATATTCTAAAAGTGTTTTAACTTCTGTCTAAACGCTCCTGCTATAGGGCTAATAAAATATGAAGTTATTTATAGTTCCCAAGAGCCATTCAGTTTATACATTTAGAGCAAATTTTCTAATTGTTTCTTATATCTTTTTATAGATTATAGAAATGTATGTTTACCCAAATATAGTTATGCATTTCTTTTAAATTTTTACAGAATAATGGAAACATTTTGCTCTCGCAGTCGGCTGTTAAGAAAAGTAAAGGTAAGATATTATTTTGCTTAGCTTATCTTTTTATAAAACTTCTTTATTTGCATTTCGTACAATTTTATTACTTTTATTAAAATGTTTGGTGGTATTGGGATCTTTTTTCTTGTTACAAATTTATCTTTTAAGTTTAAGAACAACTTATCTCTTGTCTTCATGTATTTATCTGCTTTCTTAATTTCCTCTCACGGATCGAGAAATGTTATACCCAAGTCAACTGCAGAATACCTTCAAGATCTGAATATAAAGACTGAAGAAATAAGACAAATGTCAACTAATATTCTAAAAGTGTCCATCAGAATAGTGAATTACCATTTATACCACAATAAAGCTTGACTTAAGCTGCTCCCTTAGCAACATCCCTAACAGAAATGATATTTATATAAAGACTTAAAATTTAAATAATTACCTTAAAAAAGGCAGATAAGGAGTCTGACATTGATAAGTACTCCCAAAAGAGTGTCAGCTTAATTTGTTTTTTTG
Source organism: Riptortus pedestris (assembly GCA_019009955.1). NCBI lineage: Eukaryota > Metazoa > Arthropoda > Insecta > Hemiptera > Alydidae > Riptortus > Riptortus pedestris. The sequence goes on along the minus strand of CM032229.1, from coordinate 107,683,832 downwards.
TATTTGGGTGTGCGTGTGTGTGTGTGTGTGTGTGTGTGTGTGTGTGTGCTTAAGGAATATAGTTTCTAACCAGGATGTCTGTACATTTAGGTAGTTTTAAGCAGATTTCCCCTAAGGGAAATCAGCTATTGAGGTCGTACTCATGACGCGATTTTCGAAAACTTTCTTCAAAAGTCCATCGATCCTACCCAGGAGATGACGAAAATGAGGTCCGTTCAAAACTATATATATATATATATATATATATATATATACATATATTTGTCTGTTAACACTCTAGCGGTCGCAACTTTTGTTTAATCGTCACCAAATCCGGTATTTAATCGTTTTATGTAAAAAGGAAGATCAAGTTCGTTAATAGCTGAAATCGGACCAGTGAGAGGGGGGGGAGGGTTTAGAGGGGGATTTTCAAAAATTGGAAATATCTCGGTTATTATGCATCGGATCGAAAAATTGTATAAAACCAATCTTATTGCAAATTAAATTTACTATAAATATTAATTTATACATTTATTCTCTATCTTGAATATTAACCGAGATATTTGCATTTTTATGAAGTCTGTGGTCGGGTGTTGTTCGGGTTATTTTGGCCGTTTTCGTAAGTCGTCTCTGGCGGAAGCTTTTAACCTAACCTGTAGTTTCTAACCTTACCTAACCTTCGTTACTTTGTAAGATTTATGCAAATACGTTCTGTTCATCCGCCCCTCCCTTCTTTAGTTCTTGGACTACTAAAATTTGAGTTATTAAAATATAAATTATTTTTACAATTCAGAAGCCGTTTCAGTTGGGAATTTATTAAAATTAACTGAAAGATTTCTTATTACCGTTTGTATTTACTCATGGTGGGCTTGTATTACCAGTATGCAGATTTCTCTATTGTAAAACTTCACATGGGAAATCTGCTTAGTTTACGCAGCCCCTGCGTGACGGACTTTTTGTTAAATAACTTATAGGAATTATACAATTTTGGTTCATACAATATCTTAAGCATAATATATAGTTATTATTATTACCCTGATATCTAATTAGTATTAAAGTTAAAGAGAATTCCATATACTTGTAATAATAGTCATTCTAATATCCTATTTTCTTGTATTAACTTTTTGCTTCTTCGTACTATTAGTTCGAATGCAGATTCAAACTTTCTTTCCTAAGTAAAACAAACTTAAAAGTAGTAATTTTTAACTTAGTATTATTAATGCTTATACCCTATTCTTCCCAATTTGTTCTCTTCTAGTCAGCACCTGGTATTTCTTCTGTTAGCAGAAACGTACAAGAGAAAGAAGAGGACAAGTGCATACAGTAGTCTTGTGTAATCAGAACAACACTAGCAAGGGGAATTGATGAAAGAATTCAACTCTGGGTTTTTTGGAGAGCTATTTCTTTTTTCTATATAAACTCAACCGTGATAGGTCTTTTCAAATATGAGTATACAAGCTACAACTTTTTGTACAATAACTTCCAGATGTTCCCCCGTGATATTCAGTCGGAGAACATTTAAACAGGAGGATATTGTCTGTCCTCAATAATAAAAAGTCCGTCACGCAGGGGCTGCGTAAACTAAGCAGATTTCCCACGTGAAGTTTCACAACAGAGAAATTTCACGAGAGCCGAACAGTTACGGAAATGCCCGAACTATCTTTTCGCGGGATCTCACGACTAGAACCGAAGATAGTCCATCTTATCTTCGTCCGTTATTTGCACACACATAATCAAAATGGAAATATCTCGGTTAATATTCAAGATAGAGAATAAATGTATATAACAATATTTACAGTAAATTTAATGTGCAACCAGATTGAATCTATACAATTTTTCGATCCGACGTAACAGAGAAATTTCGAATTTTCAAAAATCCTCCCCTATAAACACCCCCTCCAACTGGTCCGATTTCAGCCATTAACAAAGATGATTAACAAACATTAATTGTTGAGCATATCAATATTTCTACGCAAATTACTTGCTCCACACATTGTTCCTGGAGAAATGAATAAAACAAAAGTTAATCTAAATTACAAAGTAAACAAATTTTGTTATGTGCATGTTTGTCGAAAAACAAATAGACAATGAAATATCGCGAATTTTTATTTCAGGCCTCCCTTATAACCCCCACTCCCGTTCTAACCTAAACATTTTAATATAGCTTATAATCATGGAAGAATTAATACTAATTGACATACCGAGTTTTGTTAAATTCGGTTCAATCGTTAGCGCCCAATAAAATAGTTGACTCCAACTTTAGTTTATAGTGTATATCTCGTTTATACTTTGTTAAAATACAAAAATGAATATCACAACAGTTACTCTAAATAACAAAATAAACAACTTTTGTTATGTTCATATTTTCCGAAAAACAAATAGAAAACGAAATACCGCTATTTTAAATTCAGGCCTCCCTTTCAACCCCCGCTCCTCCCCGTCCCTAGAAATGTTGGTATGGCTTATTATAATGAAAACGTTAGTGCTAATACGCATACCGGGTTTTATTTATTTCGGTTGGGTCTTTTGTCCCAAATAAAATTGTTCACTTCCGCTATAGGTTTTAGCGTATATCTAGTTTATAATTCGGTATACGAACAAGAACGAAACAAAATGTAGTTATGGTGTCTATGACATGTGAAACGAAAAGATATCGTGAAAATTCTCGAAAAATATCAATGTACAGACAGAGGTTACAATTTTATATATATATAATTTTGATCGGACCTCATTTTCGTCATCTCCTGGGAAGGATCGATGGACTTTTTAAGAACATTTTTTGAAAATCGCTTCATGAGTACGACACCAATAGCTGGTTTCCCCTCCACTTTCCCAAAATGTTCGACTGTATTACTCAGTTCTGTTTTGCATATTGGTGACATGGATGTAGGTAGATAGGAGATAATGATAAGGCGATCATGAAACATCTGTGAAGAGACAGGATAATGAGAGGAGGTTAGAGCAAGGCTGCTCAGATGATAGTAGCTATCAGTATGCTAGGGGAACGCTATCAACACACACTTGCTGAGGATGGTCAGCTCTCTCTCTCCTAGGCCCCGCCCTGGAATTCTAATGCCTGCATTGCCCTACGCCTCGGCTTCAGGGGCTTAGCTCTCATATGAATCCACCCTTCCGAATAACAAATGTAAATCCAGCTGGAATCTCGGGAAGACCATAAATTTATCCTCTAGGATGACCAATATCGTCCATAACTAACCATAAAATCATATATTACAAAATTTTCTATCTACTTCATACTTGAGTCTAATTAAAATCGGCGGCTTATTTAAAATTACTTCATACATAAATTTATAACTGGCTAGTTATAAATAAATAAACAAAAGTTTCTCTAAAAGTAGCTAAGTGGTAATTTACAATAAAATTACTACAACTGTGTTAAGATCTTTACTAGGAGAAAAAAGTATTAAATTGTCGCAACAGAGATGGAATCAAACAGATAAAGGAGTACATCTATAAATTATATATCCCTGTTTTAAAAACCAATATCCCACTATCCCAACATACATTTAATCTAAAACAAATACTAACTGGACACGGAAATACAAACTCTTACTTATATACAGATTCAACCTTACTAACTCAAATAGTTGTAAATGCGGCAGTTACGCTGAACAGACATTCACCCACCTGATTTATGAATGTAGACTGACTCAAGACATACGAAGACAGTTAAAGACTCATATTCCCGTGTGGCCTATTAGTCCCAATATTTTATTTTCGAAACGCCTAAATTTATTAAAAGCAATAGTTTATGATGTCCTTAAGCCGAGAGAGGAAAAGATAATATAAAATTAATATTATGTAATTTTTAATTGGTTATTTAATTGTATTACTGTTCTATTTAATGTTGTTGTCAAGTTTAATTTTCATAATCTTATTTACATACCTAATACATTTACTTACTTAATTTGTATATATATTATTATATAAGAAATTGGGGCTCAGGTTAGCCATGCGAGTTAAAGCGTTGGCCTTAATCTCACATGGTAAACCTCTCTAGGTTTACTCGCTACTCTTAGCGAGTTCGATTCTTGCCTGGGCAAAGGAAATTATTTAGTGACGAAATTCATTAAATAACATCCTAAAATCACACCCTGGCTAGGAAAGGGTGGTAACCTGTAGATAACCCGTCCCAATTAGCCTGAGTTGCAAAAAGTGGACGTTAATAAATAATAATAATAATATAAAAAATTGTTAAAAGTTTTGACAAAATGCACATATAATGTATGTAATGTGTATAATGATGACAGCTCCAAGAATTTCTATTGTTTCTAGGTGATCAATTGAAACGATATTTTTAATCTGAATCTGATTAGAATTACATTGGATTCCGTTTTATCGATATTAGCTCTTTTCTAATAAAAAATCTCCCAAGAGTTGGCCTTTTTAATTTGAGCGAGTGAAGAGGATATTGCCCCGCTGAGCCATTCAGCTATGAAATAGTCTCAAACCAATCCATCTTCTTTAATCTCGAACCTGTTTTCTACCTCCCTTCCCTCCTATTAGTATTAGGAGTCTTTGATGCAAGAAAATTTATCGAAATGTGATTCACCAACTAAGCTTTCAGCTAATCAATTTATCATAATAAGCCGCGTACGTGCGTGCTAGCATTCGTCTGGATGTGTGTGAGTTTATGTTTTCACTAATGTCCTTAATAATTTATAGATTTCGTGGTAGTTAAATCAAGTAGTTTGTAGAAGTACGCATCCTGTCACTTCATGTTGAATTAAAATATTAAGTCAAAGAGGTTCCATTTTTCTATTTATGTGATATAAAACTATAACTAATTAGATTAACATAGGTGAAACAAAAAAAGTACGTCACGCAGGGTCTCAGTAAACTAAGCAGATTTCCCACTGGAAGGTAAACAACAGATGAATATACATGGTGGTAACACCACCGTGAATGTAAGGGAATAATACAAACGGTAATATGAAATAATTCAGTCTATTTGCAAGTTAATAATATCTATAAAGGAATGCGGCTGAATTGCAGACCAACGGGGTAGCCAACTTCGCAGCGGTGAATAGATATAATTATTCTAGACCGGAGATGGGCAATTAATGAAATATATCTGAATATAACATTAATTTTATTGAAAACAATTGACTAGAGGTAGAGGAGTAATTTTCAAATAATTTCTACCTCAATCACTCAGATTTTAGTTATCCAAGAACAAAAGAGGGGCGGGTCAACAGAACGTATTTATTTGTATCTCGTATAATTAAGCTTTGTTGAAAACAATATTTGGTATTTAACCTTGTAATAAAGTGGTTCATGTTATAACAGCTTATTATTAATATGACCCTAGTAGGAGTGGGGGGGGGGTTTACTGAAAGCGGAAAACAATAAAATCCAAATATCTCCGTTAATACGCATTATACGGAAAATATGTATAAAACAATAATAGTAAATTTAATTTGCAATAAGATTGTTTCCATATAATTTTTCGATCCGACGTATAGTTACAGAGAGATTTCGAATTTCCGAAATTCCTCCCCTCTAATCCCCCTTCCCCGCTCCGATTTCAGCCGTTAACGAACTTGATCTTTCTTTTGACATAAAACGACTAAATATCGAGTTTGGTAACGATTAACTAATAATTGTGACCGCTAGAGTGGTAGCAGTCGAACATATATATATATATATATACAGTTTTGAACGGACCTCATTTTCGTCATCTCCTAGATGGGATCGATGGACATTTGAAGAAAATGTTCGAAAATCGCGTCAGGAGTACGACCTCAATAGCTGATTTACCTTAAGGGAAATCTGCTAATTACTGAACTCTTGTTCGTTTACATTATACAATCACTCAGGTGACTACAGGTACTAGAATTCCCAAGATATAATACTTTCTCAATTTCAATTTCTAAAAACCCGAGGACATTATAAAAATATATATGAATATATACTGTAGCGATTCGTCACCTCGAGTATCCAAATCGCCCGTCCTCCGCATTTGGCCCTAACATTTATATAGTATGAGGTATTTTTTTACAAGAGATGCTTTTAATGTTCGCCATAGTTCCAAACATATGTGAACTGGCTGTGAAAGTAGAAAAGTGTGACATGTAGGTGCACTGACCGACTATAATAAACTTTTTAAACAGTAGACCACAAAAATGACTGTACACAACTTCCTCAGAATAACAATATACTACAGAACTCAGATATATGTTATATTCGTTAAATTATTTTGATTACAGATTACTTAAAACGTATGTGTAAAGAGCACAAAGAACCAGGGCTAATTAATTTATATGTTATTTGGTTATATTTTCCATCTCTTCGCTGGAGACATTAAGTAAGAACAAACTGGATTATTAGGAAAGAAAAATCCCGATATGTTTCATTTCATATAAGCTAACTCAACGAACGTAAACATGGAAATACTAATATGTTTTGTCTTTAATAGGCTAACAAGCCTTGATAAATGGAATGGCATGTTCCCGATCCCCTGATTAACAGGACCATTGTTTCGAACTATTGAGTCAATACAGACGAGTAAAATTTTCAATGACTTCTATTCTTGATATGTTTCCCTATTACTCGAAACAAATCTAATGGTGGAGTATATTAATTAAATTATACCCAGGAGTAAGCGTATAGCATGAACAGGGAAAACTTAACTAAATTTAATTGGTAACTCTAAGTGTATCACGATGAATATAATACATTATTGAGCACTTGTATTTAATCATGATGATGTAAATGTTATATTGAGATATGAGACAGGCTTGGGTTTGAATCCTGGCACATTTCACATCATGATAATTAAAATATTGATTATTTATTGCGGTTGTGGCTATTAACATCAATAAACTTAACTAATGCTATAGATTTAAATATACAATTCGCATAGTAGGGAGATATTATAAAACCTGTTAATTGGAATAATTTTCAACAGAGTAGTCTTACTCCTAAGAGCAGAAGACTTAACACCTACAACCATTTGGTGCGATATAATCCTTCCATTGTAGCTAAGGTAATAATCCCTAGGAAGCTAGATAGTGATTCGTATTTCGAGAGCTGTGGATATTGGGTCGGAGTGGAATTAACCCGAGCAAACGATGGAATGAGGAGGCAAGTCAACAATGCCGCCGGAGTCGTTCGGCAAACAAATCCCAGTTCATTATGAACCGAGTTCGTCAGAAATGAATCGAATCACTTAGGTAAACCTTTCCTTCACATCATGATACGGATTTATATTCTTATGTGCCATGGATTAAAATTGATGCCTGTTATTAGTAACCGTTTCACATTAATCATCAGAAAAAAACATAAATATAAACCGTTCCTCTAGTTTTCTTAGCCTTTCCTCCACCAATTCCTCTCGTGAAGAATGAAATGAGAAACAAATACTAGGTATTTTATAATCACAGACATGGTCTAAGCTATAAATGCATAAGTTGCAAATACATCATAAAAAGTTTTATTTTAATATATCCTTATTGTTGTGGCCAACACATTATGTAAAAATTTATATTTATTAATTAAATAATAATATTAAGTTATATGTATAAATAATATAGGTATTTAGTTTATTAAGTAGTGAATGGCGGGAATCGGCGGTAGTCGGGATCGCTCGGCACGTATCGGCAGCCAGCTGATGACAAGCGACGTGCGTCAAGAGTCCGTTGTTCTACCGGCCAAGCAACTGCAGTCTCCAGCCAGCACTCTCCAGCGTCCTCCCGTTTCCAAGAACGTCTTCAAGCCCAAGGCTATCTTACAAATTGAACAAAACATTCTTCTTGGAGCCCAGCAGTTCCAGGACGACCGTCGCGGAAGAAAATGGTGAAATGCCATTTAAATCAGGTATCAGGTACCTGATTCCTTCCCCCCCTCCAAGACTGTGAGTTTCTTCTTCCTCACTGAATCGACTTTGCTCAAGGCGATCATCATCTTTCTATTGTGGATTATATATGTATATAATATAAGTAATTTTATCAAATTTAAAAAAGGAAAATTATTCAAGGTCCAAGACCGTTTAGGAATGTTATTTAATGTATTTTTTCTTTCATCTTTTAGTGAAACAACCTTTATTTCATTCAATTATGCAAATAATCCTTTTTTTTTTTTTTTAATATTTGGAATTAGACGTTAATTCTTAATTTACCTTTATAACTCAGTTGAGCTTAATTTATTTCATTTGTTTATAAGCATATATATTTATAAGCATATATTTAACAATACTCTTATTTGTCGAAATAAGTACAATATAATTCAATGTTTATCAACAACCCGGCATTTTTTTTTGTATATATATTTTCTTTTTAATTTCTACACACCAGCCTATGGTGAGACGGACTGGGCTAGGAAAGGATCACTCTGACCCTCTACCCGCCGTCACACTTATATTAATAGTTACTATGGATGGAGACCAATGTATGGTATGAAACAATAAAACCTGTTAGTAGAAGAGGGTAAAGAAATAGAATAAAAAATTGGGCGAATAAATTTAAAGAATATGTTAGAATCTGATTGCAGAAAGATCCGAAGTGAAGCTAAGAATGTACCAAAAACATAAGTCGTATTACATATGATAGATAAATAATCGTGAAAGAGGAGAAAAGCTAATGGAGCTCTGCGTAGAAAGAACAGAGTATTTCAATCAAAGAAACATCTATTCCGGAAAATTCCGTCACGCAGGGGCTGCGTAAACTAAGCAGATTTCCCACGTGAAGTTATACAATAGAGAAATCTCCATACGAGAGACGAACAGTTACGGCAAAGGGCCGAACTAGCTTTTGGCGGGAAATTCCGTCATACATTATCGGCCCAAATTTAATAAAAATGCCAATATCTCGGTTAATATTCAAGGTAGAGAATATATGTATAGAACAATATTTAAAGTAAATTTAATTTACAATAAGATTGGTTCTATAGACTTTTGTGATCCGACGTATGGTAACGGAGATATTTTGAATTTTCGAAAATCCCCCCTCCCACTGGTCCGATTTCAGCCATTAACGAACTTGATCTGTCTTTTTGCATAAAACGTTTAAATATCGAGTTTGGTAACGATCAAATAAAAATTGCGACCGCTAGAGCGTTAACAGACAAATATATATATATATATATATATATATATATATATATATATATATATATATATATATATATAATTTTGAACGGACCTCATTTTCGTCATCTCCTGGGTAGGATCGATGGACATTTGAAGAAAATGTTCGAAAATCGCGTCATGAGTACGACCTCAATACCTGATTTCTCTTGAGGGAAATCTGCTAAAAAAGGTTAGGTTGTCCCAATACATAAACATGAATGCAGGGAACATTGATTGCCAAACCAAATAATGACGATATTAAGGAAGCAGTGGCACCTCGAAAGTAAATTGATGAAAATAATAAGTCTCCTGAGCCAGACGATAATTTTTTGCAGGAGACAGGGGATATTTGTATTAATGTCACTGCACTTCTATTCTGGGAGAGGCATCCATTCTGCCTGTGATGTCATCAAATTTTAAAACTATATATTTTACTAGCCGTGTTACCTTTCGTTGAGTGGTATAAATAGAAATGGTTTTCCGTGATTATACGAAGATTGGATTAATTTATGAAGAAATCATCCCGTTATTTTCATCACGTAACAGAAATATCCTGCAATATGTACATTAACTGTTCATTCATTCCGTTTTAATATCCATAAAGCAAAATGTAGTAATTGGACGAATTGAATTCATAATGATTTCCCGACGAAATATAAATGTTTAGTTAACTAAACTCTGATTAATCCCTTTGTTTTCGTAAAACTGCCGTTGTTACGTGTGAGGCATGGAATGGCTATCGGACGAATATGGACAAGCTGATTATCGTTCATAAGTCAAAAAAAAAAATTTAGTTTCCAGTCAAAAAATAACTGTTGCATCATCTTAACATTTAATGAAAGAATATGATAAAATTCTTTCCAGGGATTATTATGTTAGAATTCAGAGTTTCGAAATTCATATATTTATAAGTTGTATTACAATCGAAAAATACATTTTAAACTAAATATTACCTATACGTCTTTCTGTTAAAATTAATATTAAGAAAGATATTGACGCGAAGTAAATCCCCATTCCTGAAGGCGGAAGCAAAATATAATTAAAACCGCACACAAAATAGCATATGTTAGCAATATCATTTCTTTTATTATTATTTATAATTTATTTATTAACGTCCACTTTTTGCAACTTAGGCTAATCGGGACGGGTTATCTACGGGTTGCCACCCTTTCCTAGCCAGGGTGGTATTTTAGGACGTTATTTAATGAATTTCGTCACTAAATAATTTCCTTTGCCCAGGCGAGAATCGAACTCGCCACTCTAGGTTTACCATGTGAGATAAAGGTCAACGCTTTAACTCGCATGGCTAACCTGAGCCCCAATTTTATAACTGATATGTAAAGCGTTTTTACTTCTATTTAGGCATTTTCATAATAATATTCATCACAAGAATAGTGTCTTCGGCAGCTGACTGACGGAAGACTTAACTTCAAAGTATATAAAGTGAATGACGTTTTAGGATCGAATTTGTTATTCTAAACACAAACTATTCTTTAGATACCGCAATAAAACATATATTGACGAAAATGCGTTTTCACATCGAATTCACACTCCCAGTCAAAAATTCGAATTCTCATATAGGTTATTTTGTTCCTTGGGATAGTTGGCACTTAAATATAAAAATCCATAGAAATCCTCCGAGCCGTTTTTGAGTCGTTAAGTAAAAAACAAGCGGACATATAGTCCGGTTAAAATTGCTACAGGTAGTCCAGCCCCTTGCAAAATAATTTATTTAACAAAGATGGCTCTGGAAATGATTTTTTTTTAAAATGAAAACCAGTGTGGCCGTCCCAGTTACGTTTCAAGTCATCAGGGTTCTACAGCAAAGTTACACATTATCACCGATCTCAATGGACTTTAAGTAGGACAGTCATTTGCGTCCCATCGTAACAGTTCAAATGAACTTGTCTCAAGTGATTGCTGGTTAGTAATTATGTGTATGCTAAATATCGAATTGATTCACACTAAAGCACAGAAACTCTCATGAACACCCGTATGTATTTCTATTAAGAGTGTATATACACGACTAGAAATGCACAAACAATACCTTTTACTGTGATGATATTAGATGTTATAAAAAGCGTTCTCTTTAATAAAAATAACAATTTGTAAAAAGGGTTTTTCAAATTTATATTTAATCCTCGAGTAAAATTTCAAGCTGCAGTTACGCACTAAATATTCCGTCAACTGGTGCTTCTAAAGCGAAACATTTTTTAATACATCTTAATTATAACATTTTGAAACAGAATAGTAATCAACCTAATGTATGGTTTCTGGAGTTAGAAATTGTTTACGTCAAAACCAATTAAAATAAATGTCCACGAAATATGACTGAATAAACTTCAATATCTCGTTCAAACATTGTCTGACCTTTCGCCCACATTGTTTTAACAATATTTTAAAACAAATTGGAAGTATGCATTTCTATTCGATATTCTTAAAATAGATTATTGGGTCAAATTGCTTGCTAAAAAAATAAATAGATAAAAGCAACAACTCGATAAAGTCCCCATGTGAACTGAAACAATGCAAGTAAGTGTCCAACTTATAGGCTATGGGGAAACAATATTCTGTTTCTACGATAGCTCTAGATTATGCAACATAATTGAAGGAGACCAGGCGGACAACAACCAGATGTTCAATTGTAACACAGCAAAAACTGATTACTACTGGCGCTTCACAATTTAATCTTTGCAGGTATATGAACGTTATCTTTATCAAGCAAGTATGCTCACAATCACATCACTCACATATAATTTTATTAGTCTGCCACTGGTATTTTTAGCAGATTTTCCTTAAAGGAAATGAGCTATTGAGGTCGTACTCATGACGCGATTTTCGAAAGATTTCTTCAAATGTCCATTGATCCTGCCCAGGAGATGACAAAATGAGATCCGTTCAAAATTATATATATATATATATATGGTGTTGTTGTTGTTTGGAGTTTTGGTGAAAAAAAATCTTAGTTCATTCCAATATTTCGAGAATATTTATTTTCTCTTCTTCGGGCTAAAAAGTACAGGTACTACTTTATAAATATATATATATATATATATATATATATATATGTTTTGTATTACTACAGTATACATAAGGCAGTGAGCAAACCATTTATAACAAACTTGAGGTTATACTCAGTACTCCTAATGTAAACAAAGGAACTACAATGATGTACGGTAATTTTTAAGTGTCTTTAGTCCTTGGTAAGAAAAATTAACACAAACACTATCTATTATACTCTAATAACAATGTGCAATATATATATATATATATATATATATATATATATATATATATATATAAAGTAGTACCTGTACTTTTTAGCCCTGAAGAAGAGAAAATAAATATTCTCGAAATATTGGAATGAACTTAGATTTTTTTCACCAACACTGACCAAAACTCCGAAAAATAACAACACCATATATATATATATATATATATATATATATAACCTGGTCATATATCAGTTAACGGTCTAGCGGTCGCAATTTTTGTTTGATCGTTACCTAAATCGACATCAATTTGTTTTATGTAAAAAGAAATATCAAGTTCGTTAATGGTTGAAATCAGACCAGTGTGAGAGGGGGGATTTTTTAAAATTCGTAATATATCAGTTACTATACGTCGGATCAAAACATTGTATAGAGCCAATCTTATTGTAAATTAAATTTGCTACAAATATTGTTATATACACTTATTCACTATCTTCAATATTAACCGAGATATTTGCATTTGTATTAAGTGTGTGTGCGGCTATTGTCGTAAGTTTCCGGATTAGTTCTGCCGTTTCCGTAACTCTTCTCGTGTAACCTAACCGTTTATGTCTTCTAACCTTTTATTTTGTGAGATATATGCAAATACGTTCTGTTCATCCGCCCCCCTTCCTTTATTTCTTGGACTGCTAAAATTTCAGTTATTAAAATATAAATTATTCTGATTCATTATGTTTATTCATTGGAGCTTCGCAGCTTTGGCGATGTTGCTCAAAACAAAAGCTTCGTAACTAAAAAACAAAACAAAACAAAACCCAAATGAAAAAAAAACAATACAAATATAAATATAATGCAAAACAATACAAATATAAATTTCAGTACAAGATATAGCAAATAGTTTTCAATGTGTTATATTCAGATGTATATCAGTAATTGTTTTTCTTTCCGGTGAAGAATATGTCTACCTGTTCAGCTGTGAGTGGGTTGCAGACCTATTTGTTTACCATTCAGAAGCCTTTCCGTTGGTAGCTTTTTAAAATTATTATATTATATTATTTACTCATGGTGGTGTTAGCAGTATGCAAATTTCTCTATTGTAAAACCATGTGGGAAATCTGCTTAGTTTACGCCGTCCCTGGGTGACCGACGTTTTTCATGGAATCCGATCCCTCTCAGGGTGAGCTGAATATATAAATTGCACCCTATTGCATTTCCTATTGTTAATGTTTGTTTTTATCTAATCACACTTTCTTTACATTGGTTCATTATTGCCATTTTTATTCGACCATTCATATTTCGGTTTTTGGTTAGAAATGAAGTTAGTTGCTCGGGTTCTATTTCACCCTAAGAAGGATTGGAGGGTTTGGCGGAACAAGCTCTTTAACTTTTAAAGGGATATAAAGGCCAAGGGTACTTAAAAGTCATTTCAATTTATGAAACCTTTTTACATTTAAAAAAAAAAATATCCCTTTAAAAAATTATTCAAAACTGATAAAAATAAGTGTAATACTTGCTATAAAACAGTTAATTCCCATGGATGTTTCTTAACATTAGTGATTTATATTATATTATCATTATTATTATATCATTAAATGAACTTTCATAACTCTTTCACCATATTGCGGACAACTACCTAGGCGTAGACGAAATTCAAAATAATCCTCATTACATTTTAATTTATTTAATAGGTTTAATGAACGCTCAAATATTAATTATTCTTTTAAGTTATTTGTGTTTTGTTATATTTCAAGGTTCGTTTTGGATTTGGTCAAATATTCTTGAAACCTCTTTGCTATGTTAACTAAATAAATATTGTTGCCAAACGAAACTTAGTAGCCATCGTTATCTGTGATGTGCCGTTGTACTGTTATGCAATAGTATTAGTTATATTTCTCCTTGACATGTCTGTTTTCAAAAGACCCTACTAGCAAGGTAGCTACTCCCCTTCGACTCCCTAAAAAGGATTGGAAGGTTTGGTCCATCAAACTCTTTAACTTTAAATGGATTATAAAGGTAAATTTTGCTTTAAAACTAAATATTCAAAATTGATAAAAATAAGTGTAATACTTCAGAAGAAATATTTAATGCGACGGAAGTTTCATAACATTACTGATTTATATTATATTATCAATATCATTATTATTATATCATTAAGTGAACTTTCTCATCATTGTTACCATCGTATAAACAATCAATTCTTCAATGGAAAAGATATTTTTTACCATTTTGTTTTTCTTTGCATATTTTAATAATTTAAACATTACTTACTTTCTTTGTACTTAAAGCCTCTACCGTCAACATTTCCCACTATTCCTTCTAGCCATTTGCAGCCAAGCTTCTCCAATCACCGATGGCCTCCTTAATCAGCCTTGAGTTGTCAGAGGCTAACTCTTTTCCTACATTCCCCTGGTGCATATTTTATTGAAGATCCCTTAACAGGCAGGAGTGTAAGATTCCTTAGTCATGCCTTATTAGCTCAGTTAATCTTTGTAACTTAATAGTCGCAACGAACGTAAGAGGGAACGCGCACATCAGAAATAGATAGCCCCTGAAGAGGTGGTATGCTGGCACGAAACATGTAGGCCATGTAGTATGATAAACGTTTAGGCAAAAAAAATGATTTTTATAGGTGAGCCTTGCCATGAAGCTACCCGCCAATCTGCTCCAGCTGTCCCGTTGTTAAATGGATTAGATAAGGCACTGTTGGATAACTACAGTGTTCTAACATGAGTATTTTCCCTGAAGAAGATTTCCTGAAAAAGAAGACGGCCAGACAGCCGTCGAAAATTAGAAGTTTATAAATTGTCCGCTATGGCTGATAACTGAAAATTTGATATTCAGGTGTTTTTTTTTTTTCATTATTAGCCATAAATAGCTCTTATTTCTATTTATCCTAATAGAACAGTTAGCTAATATTTCTCTAAACGTCTTATACAATGTTGAAACACCACATTTTGTTTTGTAGGGGTCCTGCATAATGTAAGCTTTAACTACATCCCTGAGCATTCCATATGCGTAGGATTTTGAAAGCCAAAACTTTCACTTTATCACAATTAAACGTAAAACGTAATGTCAGATTTGTTACTTGTCGCAATCGGTCTAGAGAAATAGTCCTTCAAGGATTTTTTTTTGTTATTTAGTAACAGCCAATTTAACAACAACTTTCCTAATACTTTATTACGCATCAAGCAAGAAAAATTATTTTTGTTGCTAAGTGTAAATCTGTGGTTTCTGTCCCTTTTATTCCTTCAATTTATTTTACAAATAAATAATTATAACAAAAATTTGAATAATTAGTAAACTTAATATATAACAGAAATAAACTAAAAATGAATCATACAATAAAATTATAATAATACCATAAATTATACTTACAGGCAAACAATACAGTAGCTAAAATATATCACCAAGGAATTTTGTGGAAACTCATTATGATGAGCAGGCAGACATTATCGTTTTACATAATCCCAAAAAATTATTTGTGAAGGATAATATTAAAATTGATTGGGATGAAGTGAAGATAAAAGACCATACTGTCCACCATAACAGACCGGGCATTCTAATCATTAATAAGGCAAATAAATCAGCTGATATCATAGATATTTTGATAACAAATGATGAGAGTGGAAAATTAAAAAATTGACGAATGATTGAGAAAATATCAAGCCTTTGCTGCAGAATTGAAAGATCACTACTAGTGGAATCATCCGAAGTTACAGCCATTGCTGTTTCAAGATATGAATTGGACCTAAAATACTGTCAAAAGTACTAAATATTTAAATTTATGTGAATAAATAATTAGGTAGTCACAAAAATCTATATTATTAGATACTCCTAGGATAGAATGGAAATTCCTCAATACCCAATAAAGTGACCCATTTTACTGGTTGGAAAAATATTCCCCTGGTAAAACGATTTCCAGGAAGCTGAGAATACCCCCCCCCCCGTATATTGAAAATAAGACCTAGCTAAATTATTATTAAATTATCGTTGTAATTTCTTTAGTAAATGGATGCAATCACGTGGTATATGCATATAGTAACTCTGTTTACTCAGTAGTCCAAGTACCATTTTGAAATGTAACGTGCTTAATTAAATTTGTTCTAGGTTTATATAGTAATGTTTGTTGGGTATCCATTACATACAGAGAGGAGAACAAATATTTGAGAGTAGAGGCGTTCGGTAGGAGCTGAGAGCCAGTGTTTATGTGGCTCTAATTCAGACAAATGTGCGGCCGAAGTTTGTTTGTAGGTTTTTTTCCCCGTTTGGTGGATTCGATTGGTCTGGCATGGAGCGGGAGGGTGGTTTGAGTGTTGGCCTTATCTGATGGCTATAACCTCATTGCAAACTCCCCTCTGGCCACAACACACACGCCGCTCCAAGCCAAAGATTAAAGGGAAGGCAAACAAAGGGCCCCCAACAGATGAATGGGATATTTTTCATTGATAACTTGCCAGGAGGAAAACAGATTCCCTCGTAGCTTTATCCCTTTATCCAATCCTACCAATGATCAGTCAACGTCTCCTGTTCTATCGGCTGACGTCACTGCCGCCATATTTTGGGGTCCGTAGTCACAAGGCTTAGTCGCTTAGTCTAAATATGAATAAATGATCAAATACTTTTCCGTTTTTATCGACCGTATAGACCATCCATACCAACGTATCACCGAACCAGTTTCTTCAAAGCCTGAGTGAAATATATCATGGTCTCACCGTAGACATTAATACTAATATAAGGGACATCTTTAATGTATTTTTCATTTAATGTGTTTTCTGACTTGGGGAACATTACTTATAAAAAACTAGAGCATTAACAGTCAAATGTATATATATATATATATATATATATATATATATAAAATTTGGAACGGATCTCATTTTCGTCATCTCCTGGGCAGGATCGATGGGCATTTGAAGAAATATTTCGAAAATCGCGTCATGAGTACGTCCTCAATAGCTGATTTCCCTTAAGGGAAATCTGCTAAAAGCAAAGTAGTACAAAAACATGGATTTAAATACTTTTGAAAATAACGAACAGAAAATAAATCATAACAACTGGTAAATAAAAATCACAAATTTACACATTAAGTTAAAAAAGTAGAAAGGAAAATATGAAAAAAAAGTAAAACAAAAACTAACGACCTAAAATCCTATTAAAACACCAATGTAACTGAAATAAAATAAATTCTATCGATACAACAAAGGTATTTTTGATAGTTACATAAATAATAAGTTTAAACAAAGAAAGAAAAAAAAATAGATTTGGAGTAATTCGTTTAATTTGAATGAGATTGATTTTAATCGTTGAATAAATTGATAATTGATTTTGAACTAAATATTTCCCGAATCCACTATTTCTCCAGATCCTTCCAAATTATAGAAGTAAAAGTCATAGTTCCTTCTGTTATCCAATGAGGCATTTCATCTGCTTCAATGTGCTCTTTCTAACACTGACAGTTGCCACAATTTCTTTTATAATCGACTTTTATTATTAAAATATATCTTTATAAATATAATTCTACTGATCTTGTGTATGTCACTGAACTCCTCCAAAACGGCTGAACTGATTTGAATGAATTTTTGTGTACGCGTTTGGGTGACGCCCTAGATGGTTTATCGTCACAAATCAGCCCAGGAGATGGAGTAGGAGTAGGGTTCGTAAGGGAGGCCTAAAAATAGCCATAGGTTTTTCGGCAAATATGCACAGGATAAACGAACTTGATTCGATTGAATCGAACTTAACAAAACTCTATACGAAAATTAGCATTGATTCTTCCGTGATTATAAGCTATAATAAATTTTTTATGTTCGAACGGGAGTGGGGGTTATAAGGGCGGTCTGAATAAACAATTCGCGATATTTTATTTTCTATTTGTTTTTAGGCATGCACATAACAAATGTTGTTTTTTTGTTATTAAAAGTAGCTTTTTTTTAAACATAATATTATTAAATTTAATATTCTTATCGCTTGAAATATCATCCAGGACAACGTCTGTCGGGTCCACTAGTATATATAGATTATAATATACTTATTATAATTATTGTAGGTATATTATAATACACTCATTATATAGATATATTGCCATAGTATATGATATATGCTAATCGACAAAATCCGTATTTCCAGTTAGTTTACCCAATAGATGGGTGAGATCTCAATATATACAAGCACTAGCATGACTCTTCATTTCGTATTTAAATTTGAAATTTTGGTTTATTTAGCCTGTTTAGAAAGCAATAAATATAGTTGAATATAAAACATGATGTATAAATAAATATTAGTCACAAATACTATTATAGAAATTTTGGAGGTTTATTTGAAATCGTATGCTTCACTGCATGACAAAAGCTTTTTTTTTAATACAATGTCAAACACTGTATAACGAGAAGCACGCATGTATGTAAGTCATATGAATTTACTATGGTCCGAAAGTTATTTCATAATTTCACACAGGATTTCAAATTGTTCTCAAAATTTAAAAAAAAATAATAATAATTTATAAAGTAAGAAGCATAAGTGAAAAATGACAAGAAAAACTTTTCGATAATTCAAAGCCTTTATGTAAAGCTTTTATATATTGGTTTATGTTATTCACTCACAATTACTCTTTATAATTTCTAAAAGCGTTAACACTACAAGGAACAACCCAGAATTGGACAGGTGGAACTAATATTTTAATTGATACACCATAATGATGCTAGATTCCTACGAAGGCATTTATGGGTTAAAAAAATTAACTTAAAACACAAAACATCGCCTTTAATTCTTCCAAATACAATCCATTTTTTCAATCACGTCAAACCATCTTCAAAATAGAACAATAAGAACTCTGAAAAATACTTTTCAGGTAAGCATGTTTTCAGGATGAATGAAAAGGTCTTAGCCTTAACGAATACATTACTATCAAAATTGCAGTTTAAGAGATCAAGCTCCATCAACAGTGTCGAGTCTTTTTCGGTAAATAATAGAATTTTTAGGTAAATAATAATAATTTTTAGGTAGAATTTTCAGGAGAAAAGTTTTGGGTAAATAATAGAAAAAAATTAAATTTTTCAATATTAGCCTTTAGTGTTTGCAGTGCTTTAAATAACACATGGTGTCCTCCCTGATGTATTACATAGCCCTCATTATCAGAAATGTGAAATAAATGTTTGGTCAAGCATTTAAATTTTCTTAGACAACCTCGCTGCTACTGTGATAATACTAAAATATATTTATCAATCGTACCTGAGTTTACTTATCCTTTGCAGCCATTTACTACTATTAAACAGAAGACACTCAAATCGATTACATAAACATACACAACAACATTAAACGCCAGCTAACCAAAATAAATAAACATAAGATAAAAACTATTTGCAGTTGATTACCATAAAGATACTTAAGAACCCAGAGGTCAGCTAGTGATTAGTTCCTGCAACATTACATAGTTTCTTTGTACTTGTAGAGTGTAACAAGGCATGGGTATCGTCTCTCACCTGCAACAAGACACAGCCTTTCAACTTAATTTCTTTTCAGTTACAAAAGCAAATATAAATTCCTAAAATTATAAGGAAATTAACCTAGTCAACTAATAATCTGACATTTTTTCATAGTTTAACTTCTCATTGATGATAGCATTTATAATTTTTAAAATTGTTTTATTTTTTAATTTTAAATGGAAAATTCAAGTTAAAAAAGAAACAAATATTGATTTATAGTTTATATTCTAGAAAAGAATGTTTTCACTCCCCTACAGAATATTAACTAAAAATAAATAAAATAGAACTCCGAAAATCTCACAATTTAAAACCGGAAATGTCATGACATATTAGAATATTCATATAATATACTTTTCTAACCCATGATTCCATTTTCAATAAACCAAATTCTAACAGACTTTGAAATACATGAACAAAACAATGATAATTATTAATCCCACATGGCTCCTTGCTGGAGGTACCAATATTTTCATTTAATAACATTTAACAAACTACAAATATCCAAAAAACATTTAGTAATGTTAAAGTTAAATATTTAAGTGAATAATGCATGAAAATGCATAAAAATCAGTTCTCCAGCCTAAATCAGTGTGTAGAGGGCGTACATGTGTATGTATGTGTGTGTGTGTACAAGCGCCCGCATGTATAAAGTTTTAGAGCATTTTAGCAGATATAATTTCGTTTTATTTTGCACAAATTTATACTAATTATTTATTTTCATTGTTATCAAAGATTTTTACATTTGTTTTGATATACCTTGGAGATAGAAACCTAATGTTTCTTGGTGATCTAAATGTACGTACAGGAATTCCACATTCATGCAGCCGAACATGCAGTACTGTTTACAAGGCAGCTCAGTCGAACAGTCAACAGTTTATCTTTTATCTGTGATTTTATTCCCCTATCAATTTATTTGTGTGTGTGTGTGTGTGTGTGTGTGTGTGTGTGTGTGTGTGAACACTCCAACGCCAGCAATTTTGTTTTAAGTGTTACACAACCATATATGTAAGTGTTTAATGAAAAGTTGAAGATTGAGTTTGTTAGTTGTCAAAATAGGTCCAGGGACCTAATTTAAGTGGGATTTAAGTGTAAGTTATATAGAAACATGTTCTATACCCAATATTTTTAATCTTATCATTTACTACAATTGCCGTACAAAGTTTTATGAAAATTGAATATTATACGAATTAAATGTATTTTTTTTTCCATTTCATGCCTACAGTAAACCTACTCCTTCTTATGCGATTTTTTCATTTATCTACTATATTAAAAAATAGGTTGTTGTACAGCTTAGCTATCAAGAATTCACTACATAAGGGGTCTTATTGGGGATGAAACAGACTTTAATATGAGATGACGTCTTCATATGTGCTATGTGCCGTTCCAGCCTTGACCATAAATCAATGCAAGCTTATCCTGATGAATTTTTCCTGTGTGTCTATGTCCAGTAAACAGTAACGTCCGCAAATAGTTTCTGTATTCTAACTTGAGTTCCCATATCTACAGATCTAAGTAATTGTAGTACTGAGTAGATCCATTCATTTAAAAGCACCTGATTAAGAGCTTAAAGCCTTTCAGATATTATTCCCCCACCTCAAAACGTACCTGAAATACACAGATGTATAATACAACCAGTCCTATTAGAGAATGTTTATATCTTTTGTCAACGCAATTTCAACCCAGTGTTGTCCTGTTGCCTCGTTGGAAAATAATGTCGGATCATAACGGCAGAGGCAGTAATATTATTCATCTGAGTAACGGTATTAATGGAATCCCCTGCTGGGGTATTTATGTTATAGAATGTTTAAACGCCACACTCTGGATGGCGGTGAATTCCTTTCCATCCCGTGGTTTAATGTTTAATAGCCATATTACTCCCAACGCTGTAATAGTGTGAAACCTTTTAGTTATAGGTCCAAGTATTAATTTTGAAGTTATGAGCTCAGTGGTCTTTCGAGGTATTTTCATATATATTACAAGTATGCCTACATATTTCTATTATAGCGGGGAATAAAAGCGGACGACTTTTATTGTTATTCCTATTCTTAAGAGTGGGTGGCCATTACAAGTCGAGATATTATTGTACAATTCAGCGGTCCAAAACAAGAATCTATTAGTTCACATAATTTGCAAATTTTAAAAGACAGTAATTTTATATTATTTAATAGAGTTACTGTAAATAATGCAACATTAAAATTCCACTATTTATTATATAAGGTACTTGTCACGTATAAAACAAATAGACGTTTGCAATTTCTAGCTACCAATAGTAAGAACGTTATCGGGGCTCAGGTTAGCCATGCAAGTTAAAGCTTTAACGTTAGTCTCACATGGTAAACCTAGAGTGGCGAGTTCGATCCCCGCCTGGGCAATAGGAATTTATTTAGTGACGGAGTTCATTAAATAAAATTCATAGTCCCATCCTGGATAGAAAAGGGTGGTATAACTTATAGATAACCCGTTCCAATTAGCCTTAGTTGCAAAAGTGGACGTTAATAAATAATAATATGAAGAAAGTTATCATAATAGTGACTTATTTCTAGTGACTAAAATTTTCCTTAAAAACATTTTAGCGGACTGTAAAGTATTTAGATTGAATGAAAATGAATTGCAAATGTCACTTAAAAAAATAAATAATAATAATATTAAAATAAAATGACAAGCTTTCACCTCTGGATCAAGATGAACAATAATAATAAATAAAGATGTTCCCAACATTTATTTGAATAAATAAAAACGTCATTTAGTCCTAGTACGGTAATTTAAGGGTTTGTTATTTATAATGGGTAGAATAAACATTTTACAGTGTATTGAAGGCACTTTGCTTTCAGTGGTTGGTTTTTTATTAGAAAAACTACATATTAGGTTATTCACAAAAAGTCTTCCAATCTTCGCGAATGGACAGTTTGAATACTAGAATTGCGTGTGTGCGTAAGAGAGAGAGAGAGAGAGAGAGAGAGAGAGAGAGAGAGAGAGAGAGGAGAGAGAGATTTTGTTACATCCTCCTGACGTGTTCTAACACGTTCCAAAATCTAACTCATCGGTTTTGCTGTAAACTAATCGCCTTCAAACAGCTATCTGAGTATCAATGAGACATGAAAGAAAAACACAAGCAATATTATTTTGGGACTTCAAAGACTTCACTGACAAATATTGTACTAAAAAGCCATTAGGACAGCGCTAGCATATTTTGAAGAAGCAGGGCGGATTCCTCCTCGAATGCTGTAGAGAAATCCTTCAAGAATTATTGCTGGACTAGCATAAAGTTCTCTTTTAAGGGCATTAGGTTCAATGAATGATAACATTCACGAAGCTAGCTGGAAAATAGTTGATAAAACGAAAAACGTAGATAATTGATAAAAGTGAAGACTGTGCATATTTGCAGATTTCCCTTGAGGAAAATCAGCTATTGAGGTCATACTCATGACGCGATTTTTGAAAACTTTGTTCAAATATCCATCGATCCTACCCAGGAGATGACGAAAATGAGGTCCGTTCAAAATTATATATATATATATATATATATATATATATATATATATATATATATATATAATTTTGAACGGACCTCATTTTCGTCATCTCCTGGGTTTTTAGTTTTCAGCCGTTAGCAAGCCCCCTTTCAAACTCATGTTACATAAATAATACTATGTAATTGGGGGGATTTTCGAAAACTCGAAATATTTCCGTTATCATACGTCAGACATCATACGCCGTTAACATTGTATAGCACCAATCGTATTGCAAATTAAATTTAATATAAATTTTGTTGTATACATTTATTCTCTATCTTGAATATTAACCGAGATATTTGCATTTTCCAATTTTCAGCGTTCAGCAAACCCTACTTTCTACTCATGTTACAAAAAGAATACTTATGTTATGTAATAAACCACATTATTCGAAGCTTAAATACCATAAATTGTTTTCAAGAGACCTTTATTATACGAGATAAATGCAAATATGTTATCGTGACCCCCCCCCTCTTAAGTTCTTGGACTACTAAAATTTGATTGATTGAGATAAAAATTATTCTGATCCATTATAAATTACAGTACTAGATATAGTCAATAGCTTTCAATAAAATTAATATTCTGTTATATTCTGATATATTTCAGTAATTGTTATTCTTTTCTGTGAAAAGTTGGCACACCTGTTTGCTTCCCGTCTGGAGGTTTCTTGTTATCGTTTGTATTTATTCACTTGATGTTGACGGTGCTATTGTGTTACCAGTATGTAGATTTATCTATTGTTAAACATCACGAGAGAAATCTGCTTAGTTTATGCACCCCCTGCGTGACGACTTTTGTGATTACAACTGAGCCTTATAGCACATCAAATGGTCCGAGAAAGGAAAATACCAATCAGTTACTAGAACCAAATACATTTTCATTTTATTCTTTATTTTATAATTCTTATCTAATCTTAACGTCGCTGATATTGTTGTTATTTACCGGGAGCGAATGTGCCCCTCGGGTGTAAATCTGTGTAAGCAGAGAAATCTATATATAGAGAGTGTAAGAACTGGCAGCCCTTGAGATAACAGGCCAGCTGGTGATAGGGCTTATCGCTGATGAAGCACTAAGTGATAAGAGGCTCCTCCATAGATTGATGGTCCTTGAGTGGTTCCCACTTCTAATAAAACACCTTCTTCCAAGGTCCATTTCACGGGGGTCCACACCCTCAGCCTCATGGCTAAGGACATCTCACAATTATTACACAAGTTGTATATTATGCATATTTTCAGATTGCCAAATGCTTGAATAGGTCATCCTAAATTTGAATGTCTCATGATACTATATAAAGTAAGAAAAGTCCGTCACGCAGGGGCTCTGTTAACTAAGCAGATTTCCCACATGCATCACGTATTTGCATTTATCTTAAAACGATCAATGAAAACAATATTTGGTATTTAGGCTTTAAATAAACAGCTTATTCTTAATATGATATGAATAGAGAGGGGGGGGGTTACTGAAGGCCGAAACTAAAAAATTGAAATATATCGGTATTATAATCAAGATAGTGAAAAAACGTACATAACTACATTTATTGGACATTGTAATCAATATATGTTACACTAACCTTTTTTTTTTATTATTTATTAACGCCCATTGTTATACAAGTACTATGGCTAATTGGGGTGGGTAATCTACAGGTTACTACCCTTTTCTAGGCAGGGTGGGACTATTTAGTGAGATAAACACTAAATTTTAATAGCTCATACACTGGCAGTGTGGGGTACAGCGAAACCGTCGAACATCAGACGAAGCCAGACCTTCCAATCCAAGTCTTGCGTACCATAGTAGATGCTCCATATTATCTCATACTCATCCTTATTCCCCTCCACGGTACCTCAAGAGGCAATGGCCCAGAGATCTCCTATAAGTGTAAAGTGAATTGATATCAGTGGCTATTTTCTTATCAAGTGCCATTCCTCCTTAGCTCAAGACTTCCTTTTCAGGCAGGGGGAGGCTGCCCCTCTCATTGTGGTAAATAGGTGTGGCTTCTATCACGGGTGTCACACATTACCACATTATATCACACATTACCAAATGGATTTATATGTAGACAGTAACATTCTTAATAAAATAAAAATAAAAAAACATATAATGGCTTCCTAACGATTCCGACTTCAGGTCGAATTCTTTTACTCTCTCTGATGCAGTTGTTGCCAGGAAGTCAATGTACTCCGTTCGCAGTTGTTGCCAGGAAGTCAATGTACTCCGTTCGCAGTTGTTGCCAGGAAGTCAATGTGTTCCGTTCGCAGTTGTTGCCAGGAAGTCAATGTACTCCGTACGCAGTTGTTGCCAGGAAGTCAATGTACTCCGTTCGCAGTTGTTGCCAGGAAGTCAATGTACTCCGTTCGCAGTTGTTGCCAGGAAGTCAATGTACTCCGTTCGCAGTTGTTGCCAGGAAGTCAATGTACTCCGTTCGCAGTTGTTGCCAGGAAGAGTCAATGTACTCCGTAACTCTTCCTTCCCTTGTTGGTTTCCATGGAAACCCGAAATTCCTGTTCAACCGAACAAGTGAACCCCCACACCCACTCGTGGGATTGGAACTTAAAGGAATTGTCTCACTTAATATCTGACTAGTTTACATGTGAAATCATCGGTGTGACCTGACGTACTTTTTAATGTTTCTTAACCAAGCCCTAGTTACAGGAGTACACCTGTTCATCCAGGTAATCAAATCCCCTTTGCCAGGGACCGCATCTAGATGTGACAACATCTAGGACAGTCTGTCAGGGCCTTTCCCTGCAAAATAGGAGGGCCATCGCAGCCTACCCTTCTTATTGGCGTTCGACATACAACCACTTTGCAACAATAAACTGGTATTGCTTCTGACCCACCTTATGTTTTCCAATACCTACATCGACCATCTTTTCTCCTGGGTGTGTCCACGTTTCAAACGTTATTTTTATATGATTTCATTTGCTTTCCCGAAAATGTTATTGAATTGGGAAACTCTCTGCATGGCATGAAAGTAGCTGGTGAAAATAAAATTGCGTTGACGGATCGTGCCATCTCCAGAAAACACACCTTCAATTTTGAAAAAGTTCAAATAATTGATAAAGAAAGAAATTATACTAAACGGAAAATAAAAGAGAACATTCGCATGAATAAAAAATAGAAAAAAGGCAGCAAAAAAATAATCAGAAATCAAATACCTCAATTATATATTCTACAACATTTTATCTTAAATTAATCGACTTTAAACTATGACGCGCAATAATCGAGTTCATGATTGACTTGTAAATAATCGATTTTTAGTAAGCTAACCTACCTCGGGAACCTCTCAGTACCATATGTCTCCTCTGTGAGGATAGTCGCAGCGTAATGAAAAAGGTAAACGAGCACTTCAGAAATGTAAGTAGCAATTTATAATTATATTTAATAAATATATCATAGATGTAGGCACCTACTAATACAATATATAGCAAAAGAATTATTAACCCTCAGTTAGGCGCGGGTAATTTTCAAACGACTCTAGTCGCGGGTCACCTAGGAGGTGATGATGGAGAAATATGTTGGTAAAACTGCTTCTTTGGGAAAAAAATAGATTTAAACAAATATAAATACTTATCTGAACAAATAGTAAAACAATTTAAATTTAAAAATTAGCTAAGTAACACATGAATATGTCTTACAACTATCAAAAATATTAATTCATTCCAGGTAATATGAAGCAATTTATGAACAATGAATTCTTTAGGTTCTACTTACTTAGCTACTAGAAAAAATATATAAAAGAAGTACAATAAGAATAGTTTACAACTACTTAATCATTTGATTTCTGCAGGAATGACAAATACAAGAAAACATTTAAGATAGAAATGGAAATTAAAACGTTTCAGGTCGAATCTTTTAGTGCCATCTAGTTCTACTCAGGTGAGTTTCTTCCCCAACATGTTTTACATAAAGTCTTCAAAATTACTCCTCTGTATGTGCCAGCTAAGCTAAAAAGGCCTTTATAAGCTTTTATTTCTGTGAAGTCCGTCTCTTAGGCATCCCTCTGTCTAGAAAATTCTGGCTCAACGTTTTTTATAAATTCGTTCGTGCAGTGCACAATACTACTAATAATCGTCTCATCAAAGAGACAGAACCAGCAGTCAAGTTCATTAGTAGCCTCCATTGCCGCCCCTTTCACTCCCGGAAGCTGTGTCAATAAATATTGTTCTCCTATTTTACTAAAGGGGTTTTCCTCCACTCAAAACGGCCAACGATCTTTCTCACACTTCTCAATGCAACATACATTTCGTGTTACTGCTCATCCTTCCCATCACTTCCTAATTCAACGTCACTTTGTTGTGTCTATACCCCGTACTTCCAAGCCGTCTTCAAATTCCGAATCTCTGTCGTTCTGTATGTTATCGTCTTCTTCGAAAGGATCCATTAATGCGTGGTGGAGTCTAGAATGTCATTTTGATTAATCAAGTCAAAAAATGGTTCATTTTTTCTGAAAAATGTTTTATAAATGCATTGTTAGTCGTGGTCACCTCAGAGGTGTATTCCCTATTTTGTAGATATTTTTAACTATAAAAAAACAATCAAGGCGCTACAAACGTCAAATGATAAATATGCCTAAGACAAATAGATTAAATATAGAAATAAAAAAAATTGAAATACTTACAATTTTGGTCGCGGTGCACCTGTGGGGTGATTTTAGCACAAGGAACGCACTGTGTACAAACTTCGAAGGTCAAACCTATACTGTTTTGAGGAGGAAGGGAAGCTAGAAGCATTGCTGGAGGCCGAAGTCGTTGGGTCAACTCAATCGGAAGCTATCGGAAAAACACCGCAAAAATCCACCTGTCAGGACGCCGCGACTAACGGAGGGTTAAGTGATGTGTTAAATTATTATTAATAATAATTTTTATATATTTTTTTCTGTTCAAAGGGATAGCCCCTCAAGAGGTGTCAAATAAGCCACGAAACATGTAGGGCAGTTTGA
This sequence comes from Riptortus pedestris, assembly GCA_019009955.1. NCBI lineage: Eukaryota > Metazoa > Arthropoda > Insecta > Hemiptera > Alydidae > Riptortus > Riptortus pedestris. The sequence continues at coordinate 107,655,621 of CM032229.1, read as the reverse complement.
ATAAAGTTTGCACCGAAAAAAATGGTTTTTTTTATTGGATACCCTTGCCATAAAATTTGAAGAATAGCTGATATGCATACATTCTTGTATGGCTTTGGTCTCCATTAACTTTCCCTGAGTATAAAATGTGTATACTCCTAAAGCGAAAAAATCCTTTGCCTTCCTAGTCTGTATTACCAAATCCAGAACAATTATAATTTAAAAAAAGCATGACTCCTCATGGAAGTCATACTTATCGTATTTTCTTTTTTCACATGATGTTGGTAAAATTTAAATTTTTTTCTCTAGTTACTATTGGTACTTCAATAGAAAATGGACGACGTAAATGTACATTAGTCCATTTGGTAATTCGGGTTACCTCTGAAGAGTTCTAATCAACAAAGGTTACCTCTTTCCAATGGCCACATTTTAACGATGGCCCAAGCAATAGGATTTGAGTATAGAAGTGAATTAGATAGAGTCCCCTAAAGATCACTACCTGACGGGACAATAGGGAAAAGAGGTAGATGTGGTTCAAATCAGCTGTTTGTCCCTCCCTCTGATAGATGGGCCAATCAACACGACTCCATGTAGGACAATCAACATCGATTCTAGCCCTCCGATTAATTAAAGCCATTAATTCGACTTAGCTCTTCAGACAGAACTACTCCACAATCCCGCAATTAGTCCATCTTCATTTGGACTGATTTCCCTCTAATATTATCGATATTTAGCCCAATGAACGCTCTACCAACATTCACAGGAATTCATTTAGAATACCTCTTGGCCCAGTGGAATATCGATTCCTCAGAGAATTTCCGACGCCTACTGCAGATACATGGCACAATCAACCGGCTTAAATGAATGACAATGAGGTTCGTGAAACTACTGTATAAATCTTCATTTTAAAACAATCTCACTCAATTCTAGGTATCAGAAAAATGTAAAAGGATAATAACCAGATAGCTGGAAAAATATTTAATTTTATCCTACTCTGTGAAAAAAAAACTATCCCACAAAAAAAAATGTATAAAAGAACTACGGTGCCTTTCAGTAAAAGCATTGCAAAGCTACGATAAAAAAATAGAGAAAAACCCTATGAATATTTTAAGAAATACAGAACAGCAAAATGAGAATCAATATATGTTATAAATAGTACTAAAAGAAAAAATCGTTTGGAGCCATTGTGGCAAAAATTATTTGTCACACCTCAAACTAACTACCTAGCGGCCCCAAAAACTTTTTTCCAATGCCAGACTCTTATGACTAACAACTAGACTCACACAAACCAAATACCCGTAGAAGTAGTAAACAATTTGACCACTTATTTCCTGGTTCCCTCGTCAAATACTTATTATAACCAAATTAAAAAAAAGCAAATAAAACATTACATATCATCAATATGGAGGCTAGCACAATGTGGAAACAAGGATAAAGCAGAAATGAATTTGTCAAAAACATAACCAACAATAAAAGGGGCTCCGATCTCTGAAGTAATTCATGAAGCCCATACAGCTTATTTAAATCTTGTTGAAATGGCATAGGGTTAGGAAGAAGTAACTACTGTACATTAAAAAAGTCCGTCACGCAGAGGGTGCGTAAACTAAGCAGATTTCCCACGTGAAGTTATACAGTAGATAAATCTGCCCAATAACATCTGTAGTAGTAAGGTATATCTAAACCTATTCAAGAGGGACGAGTAGTTATGGAAACGGCCGCCAGAGCTCTCGGCGGAAATTCCCGAACATAGCCGACCCCTGCCGATCACACACAGAATACAAATGCAAATATCTCGGTTAATATTCAAGATAGAGAATAAATGTATAGAACAATATTTATAGTAAATTTAATTTTCCATAAGATTGGTTCAATACAATTTTTCGATCCGACGTACAGTAACGGAGATATTTCGAATTTTCAAAAATCCTCCCCTCTAAGCCCCCCCTCCCACTGGTCCGATATTAGCCGTTAACGAACTTGATCTTTCATTTTACATAAAAAGACTAAATATCAAGTTTCGTAACGATCAAACAAAAATTGCGACCGCTAGAGCGGTAACAGACAAATATATGCGTGTGTGTGTGTGTGTATATATATATATATATATATATATATACGCGATCAAAACTGTATATATATATATATATATATATATATATACGCGTTCAAAACTGTATATATATATACAGTTTTGAACGGACCTCATTTTCGTCATCTACTAGGTAGGATCGATGGACATTTGAAGAAAAATTTCGAAAATTCCGTCATGAGTACAACCTCAATAGCTGATTTCCCTGAAGAGAAATCTGCTAACAGCCATATGTAACCACAGATTATGAAACGAGAAGGGAAGTGATTGAGGATTTTATTGAATGTCACTAATTGTAAATAAATTACTACTGCCCAGGTGGAAATAGAATTCGTAAATCGTGAGGTTTACCAAGTAGGGTTAAGAGCAACGCCTTAACTCACGTCGCTACCCAGAGCACCCAATTTAAATTTAATCCTTGAATAGATGTCAGAAAATTATTTTTTGGATTTTAGATATTTTTACAACTAGCGTATTATAAAAGTTGCTCTGTAAGAATGTTTAACGAAAAATATTATAATTGACTTAATATTAGTAGCTATGCTAATGCAAATCAAAAACATTTTGGACAAATTCTATTATGTTTTTGAAAATTCAATAGAAATATATATTTTTCATTTGACTTCCTTGATACCGGTAGATAACTCTCTATTTCACCTCACTTAAACATATATCCAAATGGTTAAAGCTATAGCTTGCTGAAGATGAAACGTAGCATCTCAGGAAGATTTGGTGACATTTTAGAATCATCCAAATTGTAGGCCGCAGCATAGTCCTGCATATAGACAGACAGTAAGATATGTAACCCCTATTAGTGAGCTTTTAAAAATCATTTATTATTCAGTTATTATCTAATATTGCTCCCCTGATTACCTAAGAGAATTTCGTTCTGCCTTAATTGGTCGACAAAGACAACAACAGCCTTTTACGGTTAGTTTTGAATTAATTTTAGATCTAGCACGTATATTTTTTTTTGTCCATTGTTATTACTGTATGTTTTAAATATGCGAATTTCAAGATAAAATCACGCGAGCAAGAGTGGGTTTTTACGTTATTCTGAAAAAGAAAAATACAAATAACTTTATAATATTTTTATTAGAACTAAATAAATAAGATAACATTTGTTCAGAGTAATGTCCGTCACGCTGCGGCTGTTTTAGCTAAGCAGATTTCCCTCGTGCGCCACGTATTTGCGTTTATCTCAAAAAGGAAAAGTTTAATGAGAACAATATTTAGTATTTAAGCTTATAGTTAATATGACATGAGTAAGAGTGGTGGTCTACTGAAGACAGAAAACTAAGAAAATGCCAATGCCTTGGTTCGTAATCAAGATTGTGAAAAACGAATATAATATATATAACAACTTTTATAGAACAATAATTTCAAATTAAATTGCAATAATGTGTTCTATCCACCTTTTCGATTCGACGGGTAGTAACGGAGATATTTTGAATTTTCAAAATCCCCCATCTAGACCCGCTTTCCCCCTTGATCTTTAACTTTACATAACATTAAATTTGATCTTTATTTTTACATAAAACGTTTAAATATCCAGTTTCGTAACGATTAAACAAAAAACATGACCAGTAGAGGGTTCACAGATAAAAATATATAAAATTTTAATAGAACCTCATTTTCGTCATCTCGTAGGTAGTATCGATGGACATTTGAGGAAATTTTCGAAAACGGCACCATGAGTACAACCACAATAAATTATTTCCCTTAAGGGAAATCTGCTAAAAACTTGACAAAAAACTTTTGATGAATTTACACTTAGGTGCGATAATATGGGAGATGTTTATATTTTTACATGTGAATGCCACTTCTCTAAACCCCAATACTCGCGGTACCATTTCATTTATTAACGAAACTTTATATTTACATTGCATTTAACATTCAAACGCACGTTTCAGTTCAGCTACCGTCAACAAACAAACTATACTTGTATAAAAATTATTTGAATACATCCTATTTTTTTTTTAATACTCCATTATTTGTAAATAGATCAGAAAGAAAGTCAAGAAACAATAACATCGTCGGCTGATTTGTCGAATTTTGGTAATAAGTCGCGTTTATTCTGAAACTATCAGCTTTTTAACCGAAATGCAAGACCTCAGATACCTATAATTTTCAAAACCGATGCCGTCTTATCAATTCAATTCAAAAGGCATTAACTTTTATTACGCTTAGTATTTCCACTATTTTCATTTCCACTATCATCAGACACATAATATCGATGCAGCGAGAATGAAGAACTTTTGTCCTTCAATCGGGAACAGTGTTTCGCCCCCATCATATCGAGCATGTGTTTATAGCGAGACTGAAAACCTGTTATCTTAATAAACGAAGTTGCTGCAGAGAAGGTAGATATTACACCTGATTAATTTATTCATTGGTGAAGAGCGTGGGCCTATATTATCTCCATGATGATTCTTCCAGTTACAGAGACCTAGCCTCCACAAGTCAGCCATTCCTCCGCGTCTCAGATTTTGTATCATAGAACGTTCTTATCAGGAACCTGTTGAGTGCCAAACTCTCAACATGACTATATTTCCAAAGATTTCATAAACTCACCAAACAATATTTTCTCTTCATCCATTTGATTTATAGTTATTAATTGTTTGGTAGAATTTTCTTAAATGCCTGCAATTTATTTCATCTACTGGAATTCAAGTTGACACCAAAAACAAGAAAGAAAATGAGCAACTGAATTCCAAGATCAACCCTCATGAGAAATTAATTAATAAACAGATATCCCCCTTGTAAATTTAGTTAGGGGGAGGCGTGATGGATTGATAAAAAACGAAGGAGAGGGATGATAAAGAGGGAGAGCGAGTTGGCGACCCCTAGGGAAGGGTAGAGATTGAGAGGCAGACCTCTTGACCTACAACCTTAAGGCAACACACCTAGAGATACACTTCCTCATTACACGACCCCCTGCTTTCCAACAGTTTTATCACCGTCACTCAGCACGCACACGTCCTATTTTCTACATGGCTATTTTCAGAAACTAGAGGTTAGTACTACTTATGGTTTCCATTCAAATACGATATTCCTATTTATTACGAAACAAAAATATATATTCATTCAAAAATAAATAACTCGAAAAATATTCATTTTTTTATTTATTTATAGAGGAGCACCCGCATCTTGGCGATTTGGCTCAAAGTTTCACTATGTAAAATGGAAAAAAAATTATAGAAAAATAACAAAAACTGAAATAACAAATAAAAATTAAATACAACAGATAATCATTAAATAGTAATAATAAAGACAATTAATAAACATAAGACATAAAGAAACATAAATAAACTTTAGATAAACAAACATAGATAAACATTAGATTAGTATTAAGGCAATAATTTAAAATGGTTTTAATAAAAAAATATGTTATTCCTATATAATAGTACATTTATATTATTATTATTTTATTTATTTAGTTTTGTACCCCATAGCGATGGTGATTTGCATTATTAGGATGATATATTTACTCCTTCATGTGCTTACCTTTTTTTGTACTTTTATATTATGGAAAATATTTCTTTAATATCTGATTCGTTCTTTGTCCAAAGAATATAATAAACGTTAACCCTTTTAAATCTTATTAGGCATGGTGTAGACCTATTCTATTTTGTATTATATGTTTTTGTAAATGTTGATGTGTTTTAGATATGTTAGTATTTGTGGAATATATTGGCAGCTGGCAGTTAATAGTTAAAAAATCTTCAGATTTCACTGGATTGATCCACTTTAACCCGTTATAAATCCATTTCCACTAATTTTGGAGTGACCTTCATACACATGCACTTATCTTGCATAACTCAAAAATAGCTAGCATTTAATTTTAAGAGCGTCATATTTCAACTCGAACAGTCTCGGTACCCACCCCGCCGTCCTACACTAACCGTCAAAATCGATTCTCCCAAAACTCCCCGCTGTCCTCCACTCCCCCGATGGGCCTACGCCAACGACGATTTCGGTCTCTCCCCTGACAACTAATCCACTACGAACGCCCAAAAACACCCTCGGTCTCCGGGGGAAGGGTGAGGGTAATGTAAATGTAATGAAATGTTAATATCTTTACCTAATGTACGTCTTCAGAGTTTTTAAGTATGTCATCTAAATGAAGCTGCTTATAGCAGCGAGAGGTTTACATGTTCAGCCACTTTTATATATTACCCAAATTTCCTTTAATATGATAGAGAGAGAATCACATTATTGTACAAATTTATATACAGTTTGTAGGGGTGCTTAATTACATTGAGATGCTGAAGCACACAGCAACTGAAGTCAATCCCTAGGACAGCAGTAAAACAATACATATTGAATTAGTCAGCTAAATAACTAAAATATTAAGTAAAATAAACACAGTCAGCAACGTAAAAGGTGTATGTCACTAGATATAAATTAGAAACTCTATAATTGGAATAATATGATCCGTCGATCTATAATAAGATCACTGGTCAAAGCTAAAATTAAAACATATTTTGTTTAATAATTATTTCTAAGCGATTAGAATGATTTAAGTTATTGGTTTAGAAGTGTTCGTTTGGGAACGACGTGTAATACGCATTCTACTAGATAATCATAGAACTAGACTTCTTATCCTACTCTCTTTATTCAATGTTTTTTATTTGACAAAACTTTTATCTTTATTTTTAGTATATTTTTATTTATTGGAATTGTGGCCATTTTAATATCTACTGAAATTAGATTCCTTGCTTCCCCTATTTAAGTAATTAATTTTAAACTGTTTATTATAATATGTATCATTTATGGTACGTTCCTTGATAACGGTTTCGTAATTGCTTAATTTGTTGTGCAATTTTCTGTCAATATCTTCTATTTTTATAAGCGTTTTGAGAATAATTCATTTTACGGCAAATAGATAGTTCAAATATATTTTTTTATTTTTATTTTCTTTAACAAAATAAAATATTTTCTAAAGGAATGGGGAGTATTATTATTTTTCACCGATAAACTTCACTGATATAACGATGATAATACTTAATATACTAAATACATGTATAATTAAAAATCCGAAATCGCTAGGGCAAAGCCCGAGTATTCGCATTGGAATTCCGAAGGGATTGCTTCACCTTTTGGCGATCCCGAAGACATTGGCGGTTAAGGGGGAATAGCCCCCTTGTTGGTGTGAGCTAGTTTAATTTATAGGTAATACAATAAATTAATTTGATGTCCCCATCAGATGTTTTAATTGTATTATGTTGAGTAGTAGCTAGGTTTTTCAAATTATAGACAGTGTACGGGTATCAACCAGAACAACATTTTTCTCATCCACTTTGCCTTCATTATTTATGGGAGTAGTTAATTACTTCAGTTTGAAATGTCTCAAACTTCTTGAACAGAGAGTTTACAAAATGTATTTATTCCCTTCCCCAAAATTCAGAAGGAAAATAACAGGTCTCATACAAGGAGCCATTTACTCTTGCGCTTTTGTTGAGACCCACTTGTGTGGGTGTGCGTCCCCTTTTTGCCAATTATATCTTAAAATAAATAAGAATTTGGACTTGCACCACGTGTAATATGTTCATTGCTACAGCATATAGCCAATGTTAGCTGCAAACTAACTTTGGAGTTAGTTAACCGTCTTGACCACTGACAGGTGTAACCCAACCATCATATTACTCTAATGTCTTAAAAATCTGGGGTTAGATGGGTTTCAGAACACTTCAAACATAGGACATTTAGAGAACAAATGAGCCAATAAAATACTGCCGAGCTTTTCATACCGTCACAATTTATTCTATTCCATTTATACATTTGTATAGATAAATAATATATAAAAATTGTAATTAACTACATATTTGGTAAGCTACAATAACTAATTATTGTAATGTACCATAATAATTTATTTTAAAAAACTTTGTATTAACTTAAGGTTGACTGTAATTTAATCTGCCTTCAGCCACACATTATGATATGTGACTTTTTTTGTTTAATGGCAAACAATAGAATTAGCGCAGCATTGTTCAAATAAGGTAGGATAGTCATTTAACAATGTTATACAAATATTTGGACACGGATCATTGTGTCTAAACTTAATTACCTTTAATAAAAAGAGAGCTAATTTGTCTAAGAACTGAGGCATGTACTTCTATGCATCAATGGACGCCAAACGATTCCCGTCTATTGGTTATTCACAACTCTCTATGTTAATAATGCTATGATTAAACAGCTACAAATAGGAACTGGTTATGCATGAATGTATCCCGTGATGTCATGAAGAAATCCCCCATAACTATAACCACAGGATTTACCATCCCTTTTTTAAATATGTTCTATTATTGCATTACCTCTACCATATAGGAATTTATTTCCCATGTTTTTCATCTTTTTTAAACAACATCAAATCATATTACAATTTTTATAAATATTATACAGTCTGGTTTCATTCATGCACTACCTCCAACTCTCCTTCCCGATAGAGAGTTTTATATTATGGACATTTCTTTACACATTTGATTCAATTGCAGTATGCATATCTTGTAAACCATTCAGTTCGCCTTGACAACGGTAAGAAATTTAGACGTGTTGGCAGCATACTGAAGTGGTTTTATTTCAACCTTAGTGACCGACAACCACATCACATAAGGATAGTAAAATTTGTATATTTAAATTAATAAACAAATAAAATAAAAATATTATAAGGAAGTAAATTAAATTAACAATTATGTAACTATAAATAATAACACTAAAATATGAAAAAAATGATGAAGAAATAGAAAAAATAAAATTGATATTTAGATGATGTTTAATGCAGTTTCGGTATAATTCATTAAAATTTAATATTCCGAATTATATTAATATGAAAAAAAACCAATGAGTAGAAGGGGGGAGGGGTTACTGACGTCAGAAAGAAAGGTAGTACGAAAAATTCGCTTAATACTTGACTTACGAAAAACGACAGATGTTGAAAATCAATAGTTTAACAAAATTGGTTCTATAACATTTTCCGATCCGACTCATAATAATGGAGAATGTTGAATATTCGAATAACCCCTCTAAACCCCACCCCCAGCGCTAAGCGTTTAAAAAAAAAATGTGAGGATCCACAAAACTGTGTTCTGAATATCCTGATATATCACCCTCACCAACAGTAGAAAATAAAAATTAATATTTTTCTTTCTAAAAACAGTTTCAATTCTGAACTATGATAGAGTAATGTCAAACACATTATTCGACTTAACTCAGTGCCTTACTTTTTTTTTTTTATGAAATAATGAATGTAAATATAGTTAAAACATATTGGGCATACAGGTATTGGTCTATTATCTCATTGTTTACAGTGCTAACACCCTGTGTTCTCACTTTGATTTCTTTACAGATTTTAGCTGCTCTAATGTGTATTTGAAGCTGAAGTGTATGATAGGGGACATATCCACAATATATTAAAATAATATATACAACCGAGATATATTTATAGTTGTTCTTGCCAGTTGCACAAAAAAGGTTTAGAATGTTTAATCAGTATGTGTCTCTTTAATCTTCAACTCATGACACTAAATCAAAAGCCTATCTTGTGAATCTACAAAACATATGGTTTACACCTAACTTATATATTACAATTACAAAGAGATATAAATATAATGATCTTTCATTATAATATTCACTCCCTAACATCTCCCCCTTCGTGAAGTTGAGGTGAGGCAGGAATGACTTCTTCTTTATATCCGGATGATCCTTCTATTACGAAGGTACCTCCCACCGCCAGTCACCTTGATTGTTCTTAAGCACAAGAAAAGGTTTAGAATGTTTAATCAGTATGTGTCTCTTTATTCTTCAACTCAAGACGGTCAAAATAAAAGCCTATCATGTGAATCTACAAAACATATGTTTTACATCTAGCCTATAACTTACAATTCAAGAGAGATATAAATATAACAATCTATCATTATAATATTCACTCCCTAACAATAGTACGTAGCCTTAAATTTTTTATTACATTAGATTGAATATTTTAAGAAAATTAATATGATGTAGTTACTTCAATACCCTCTGATCCCAATCATCCGACTTCCCTATATTAGTTTCACATTAGCTTCCAGACATGATTATCCAGACATAATTCGGGAAGACCAATGTCTGGAGTAGTCATCAATCATTCAGACCCAAGGCTAACCATTCACGAAGTGATAAAGTACAAAAAAAAATAACGACTTAACTCCATTTACTCAACATAAAAACCTTGTCAAACCATATTTACTGTTATAAAGACACTGAAAAGGGAGGATGAAGGTTATGCTAGCAAAGTATGATTGATGGAGGTTATAGATGAAATAAAGGTTATGCCATCGGGTCCGCGACCTCCTCCCCCATCAACCTTCCGAATAAATTGGCTCCCACTTTTGTTTATGTTTGAGAGAGAAAAAAATATTGGATCCCCAATTTTCTGCTATTTATTATGTTAATTTTAAACATTTATTCGTCATTGTTTTCTGCGCTGCCCATAGCTTAATAAAAAGAAGAAACCATTAATTCCGAATAAGCAATTTTCACCAATCTATTACTTCGTTTGAAGGGTAACAAATGAAGAAAATATTCTCAAGTTGAAATAATGATTTACTACTATTGCCAAAGAATGTAAAATACGGAAAAAAGTAATTAATCGATCGATTAATTATCGATTTTAATTTTCTAAATTCGTTAAAGTATTTTTATTTTATTTAAGTGAATCACGACAAGATGGTGTATCCATCACATTACTTACGTGCTAGCTGAGAAGTGACTTGGAAAAGTAAAATTATAAATTATTAAATAAGTGTAGTATTAAATAAAAATATCATAAGATTTCCCAAGAGCTGAAATAAAAAGTTGAAGATATCATCTGACGTACAAAGAACTATAAAGGAGTAGAAATTTAGTAAGAATGGGGAGGTGGAAAACAAAATATTACAAGCAACTGAGAACAATAATAAAATTAGAGGTCATTTCGTCAATAATTTTATTTGTAGAAAATGTTTCGATCCGACGTTTAAAAATCGATATTGTTCCGAAAATTAAATACATGAAAAATTAACAGAGATAGCTGCGTATTTGGGAGATACGAAGTAGGTGCAAGGAGCCGACTGAGGAACAGTTGTCACCGGCAGTGTCTGGATCTTACCAGACTAAAAGGTCCATTACCTTCAAGACCTTCGTTCTTTGATGTTGCCGCTACTCTATATAAGCATGTGCAACTCTCACGACAGTTTAGTTTGTTCTCAGCTGTCTTCGAGTGTTCATTAGTGATACAGTGCGACTTAGTGCAGTGCGGTAAAGTGTTTTTATGTGAAGAACTGTGTTGTGACGTGACTCTGTAAGTAATAATATAGTGGCGTGTATAAGACAGTGCAGTGCCGTCTCTTTTTGTGAACTTCTGTGATCGCGAGTGAGTTATTGGACTGTGTAATAACAAGAACTGTGAAGCTACCTGTGCATACTGTGAGCAGTAATTAAGAATAATTAACCAAGTGTATAGTGCATTGTTAAATAAATTGTGCAGTGATAAAAACTGCAAAACTTGTGTGTGTTTAATTTTTCAATCCAAAAAAAACTCTAATAAACAACGTTTATTACTGGTTTTGTAATAAAACGTAACAATATGTGCATGATATCGTATTTTACTCCTTTCTCCGATTATCCACTTTCCCTAGACCGAATTTGGCAATTAATGAACTAACCTTAAAATTGTTTTTCTAACTGTAAAAGTAAAGTACGGTATCATTGAAATTAAAATTGAGACCTGCGCAAAATCCCCTCCAAAAAATAGAAATTACTCGGATAGTATTCCCATAACTATTATCTGACTCATCTCACTTATTAAAACTCATGTATTTATTGTTTTACTTATTCTCTAAATCCCCAATTCTTCTATTTGAGCGTTACTACTATAACATACTTGGTAATTAGTTTTACAGGAAAATGTGGAAGGGTACAATTTTGAGTTAGGTAGTGATCAAACAAGTATAAATATGTCTCAATATAAATATAAATATACAAATAAATTAGAACGGGTCTGATTTTTATTAAATCGTAGTAAGGATTGATAGACATATCCCAGATATGTTTCAAAATTCTCGTCGTGATAAACAAGGTCAATAGCTGATTCTCCTTTATGATTTGTTTGACCCTAATAAGTCAACTAAAGCTGTTAGCAGGAACAGAAATGATCTCATAATCACAACTGAAGGTTAACTTTAATATAAAGAGAGAAACACTAACGATCTATAATAAAGCCCAACCATAGTCAGGTTAGATAGAGTCACGTTCGATAAATTAACAGAAATATTACCTCGTTAGAACTCCATTTTGCTGAGGTTAATTAGTTAAGGAATCCCGCCTCAACTTGCTTGATATTCAGCAGTAAAGCTAAGGTCTCTCTGGCACAAGTACACGTAACTATTTGCTCAATGTTACACGTGCTAATCTTTAAACCATAAAGGCTATTTACAATATTCCAATTACACTTGCCTTTCTGTATGCTAGTTTCGCCTCAATTTGTTGTATATGTGGGTTTACTTAGTTGGAAACCCTGACTGTTGTATATTTCAGAGTCACACTTCTCCCAAAATAACCGTTCACTAAAAACCAAATGTCAGACTATTTTCAATATCAGATATTTGTGTTTCATTCCAGTGTTATCAACTAAAAGCTTACTTACATAACATTTTTCGTTTAAAGCCTAATCCTGTATTATATTTCACGGAAGTGATTATCTCTGTTGCCTATTTTTAAACCTATATTAAAATGTCTATGTACCACCAGGAGCGGGGTTATAAGGGAGGTCTGAAATGAAAATATTTCGTTTTTTGTTGGTTTTTCTGTAAATATACTCATAACAAAAGTTCTTTATTTTGATATTTAAAGCGACATTTGTTATAAACAGTTTTGCCGAATAACGAAGTATAAATGAGATACTAGCTAAAAACTTTAGTGGGAGTCAACAATTTTATTGGGGATAAACGATTAAACAGAACTCAAAGAAACTCTGTATGTTAGTATTAGAACTTCCTTGATTATAAACTATATGAACATTTTTCGAAAAGAACAGGAGTGAGGGTTATAAGGAAGGAATGAAAATTGAATATAAATAAATATATATTAAATATAAATTAAAAATAGATTTATTTCGTTTTCCATTGGGTTTTCGGAAAATATGAGTCGGATTGAAAATGTTTTTTTTTTTTTTTAACTTATGTTGTTGGAAATGTAATGTTTTTATTATTCGTTCAAATCAACTTTTTGCTACTATAACTAATTGGGATAAGTAACCTACAAGTTACCACCCTTTTAGCAGATATCCCTTAAAGGAAATCAGTTGTTGAGGTCGTACTCATGGCGCGATTTTCGAAATTTTTCTTCAAATGTCCATCGATCCTACCTATTAGATGACAAAAATGAGGTTCAAAACTGTATATATATATATATATATATATATATATATATATTTGTCTGTTACCGCTCTAGCGGTCGCATTTATTGTTTAATTGTTACCAAACTCGATATTTAGTCGTTTTATCTACAAAGAAATATCAAGTTCGTTAACGGTTGAAATCGGACCATGGGGGGGGGCGAGTTTAGAGGGGGAGAATTTTGAAAATTCGAAATATTGCCGTTACTATACTTCGGTTTGAAATAAATATATAGAATCAATCATACAGCAAATTACATTTACTATAAATATTGTTATATACATTTATTCCGTATCTTGAATATTAACCGACATATTTGCATTTTTCAGTTTTCAACCTTCAGCAAACCCCCACTTCGACTCATGTTACATAAACAATACTCAGTGTAATAAACCACATCATTCGAAGCTTAAATACCAAATATTGTTTTCAAGAATCATTTATTACACGAGATACATGCAAATATGTTCTGGTGACCCCTCGCCTTCTTACGTTTTTGGACTACTTAAATTTGATTGATAGAGATAAAAATTATTTTTATGCATTATAAATTACAGTAGTAGATATAGTAAATTGTTTTTAATCAAATTAATACGTTATATCCAGATATATTACAGTAATTGTTTTTCTTTCCGGTAAGAAGTTGGCAGAACTGTTTGTTTACGTTTCAGATGCTTTCCGTCGGGAGGTTTCTTATTATCGTTTCTATTTATTCACTTAATATTCACGTTGGTGTTGCGTTACCGGTATGTAGATTTATCTATTGTTAAAGTTCATCATTCGGGAAATCTTCTTAGTTTACGCAGCCCCTGCGTGACGGCCATTTAGCAGATTTCCCATAAGGGAAATCAGCTATTGAGGTTGTACTCATGATGGAATTTTCCAAATTTTTCTTCAAATGTCCATCGATCCTACCTAGTAGATGACGAAAATGAGGTCCGTCGTATATTTAGTCGTTTTATGTAAAAAGAAAGATCAAGTTCGTTAACAGCTGAAATCGGACCACGGAGAGGGAGGGGTTTAGAGGGGAGGATTTTCGAAAATTCAAAATATCTCCATTACTATTTGTCGGATCAAAAATTTGTACAGAATCAATCTTATTAAAAATTAAATTTACTTTAAATATTGTTATATACATTTATTCTCTATCTTGAATATTAACAGAGATATTTGCATTTTTATTAAATCTGGGCGGCTAACGGACGAAGTGACTTTCCCGCCAAAAGCTAGTTCAGCCGTTTCATTAACTGCTCGGCTCTCGTGAATTTCTCTATTGTAAAACCTCACGTGGGAAATCTGTTTAATTTATGCAGCCCTTGCGTGACGGACTTTTTTTAGTCAGGGTGGGGTCTGAGGATGGAGATGTAATGTACTATACATTTTTTCTTTAACGTGAGATTAAGGGCATTGTTATTTGTATTTCTTTTTGTGTGTGCGCATACTCCATTAGACCCCAACTTCGGCTCCATCAGAGATTAACAACTCCAAATTAAATTTCAAGTCATATTTACACAGACTTCTTATTACAGGAGAAATAAGAAATAATATAAATACAATAATATATTATATATAATAATAATATATATATAATAATATATATAAATATAATACATTTATATATGCGTATTATATATAATAATATACATATATAATATATTATATTTATATATATTATATATAATATAATAAATAATAAATATTATATTAAGACGGAAAAGGGTTTATAGAATGCTTTTAGTTATCTTTTATGTTCTATATTACTTATTACACGATATTGCTTTTTAGCAGATTTCCCTCAAGGGAAATCAGCTATGCAGGTCGTACTCATGACGAGAGTTACGAAAAATTTCTTCAAATGTCCATTGATCCTATCCAGGAGATGACGAAAATGAGGTCCGTTCAAAATTATATATATATATATATATATATATATATATATATATATATATATATATGTTAACGCTCTAGTGGTCGCAATTTTTGTTTGACCGTTATCAAACTCGGAATTTAATCGTTTTATGTAAAAAGTAAGATCAAGTTCGTTAATGGCTGAAATCGGACCAGTGGGAGAGGGGGGTTTAGAGGGGGAATTTTTGAAAATTCAAAATATCTCCGTTATTATGCGTCGGATCGAAATATTGTATAAAATCATTCTTATTGCAAATTAGATTTACTATAAATATTGTTCTACACATGTATTCTGTATCTTGAATATTAACCGAGATATGCATTTGTATTGTGTGTTTGGTTGGCAGGACTCGGCTATGTTCCGGACTTTCCGACGAGAGCTCGACGACGGCCGTTTCTGTAACTATTCGTCCCTCGTGAATAGCTTTAGAGATCCCTTACTACTACAGTTGTTATTGGGCAGATTTCTCTATTGTATAACTTCACGTGGGAAATCTTCTTAGTTTACGCGGACGGACTTTTTTTTTTCTTTATTGTCATATTATTGTTGATATCAAGAACTTGGATTTAATTATTTATTTAAAAAGACAGAATTGTTATATTCTATTCTATTCTATTACGGGAGAAATAGCATAGAAAATTGAGAAGGTATCATCGGCTCGTGGGAAATACCATCATTCCAGCTCGTGGGAAATCCGCTTTGTTACGCTGAACGGATTTGTTAAGTTTTTGAATACTCCGAGAAAATGAAGTAGGACAGATTTACTCTTAAATGATAAAGAGAAGAGCTCCATTCTGATGGATATTAAAATATACTTTATCATGAGCTTTGATGTTGAGAGTGAGTCGTAGTATACGCTCAGAGGGTTAGTACCGAAACACCACCTCCATGAAGGCGGCAACATAAAGAGGAAGAAAGCCACCCCCCACCCCTCGGCTGAAATGAGCTCAGATGTCGGAGGGTAAGAGTAAAGGAGGATTTTTATTCCTCTTTTTCTTTCTCTATATCCCGGCAACCTTAATAAAACTAGATTGAAATACAAGAAATAGATAATTAACCCCCCGGTTACTTTCAAAGCATCAAAGCTAACTCATTACCTCTCTCTCACACACCCACACGCTCTCTCTCTTTATCTCTATCTCTCTTTCTTCCGTATTTTTAATGTCCTTACATAAAAATGTTTTTCATTCTTTTCATTTCGACGGAAAATGCTTTCCTCATTTAAAAAATAACTCTCTCTGATGGAACTGGCTTTAAACCAACTCTATTCTTCCTTTCCTTTTTCATTTTAAAATTGTATATTTTTTGCTAAGTTATAAAGATAGCTAAAACTAAGATATTTATTTTAAAAAATATATTTTTTTTCTTTGCAATATGACACTCTTTTATTTCTTACTATTTTTTTCTTCTTTAAACAAGTTTCGTAAGTCGAAGAAATCTTGTGCTAATCTCGATGTGGCCAAAATAAAAAGTTAAATTTTAATTAATAAAGAATATTACATTTCTTGATAATGACTGGTCTACGAAAATATTTATTTACTAGGCAGTTAGAGGGAAGAGCATATTCTGGACTCGTTCCGTTTTCATAGAGACTTCCATTTATTGCAGGCTTTTCTCGTTGGTTAGATTAACATACTTCAAAATTCAAAATGGTCCTATAAAACGATTTTCTAGATTAAGGGTTTTATTGTTGCTCTTTCATGCAGCATTTTCATTGAAGTTGGACAAGGCAAAACAAGAGGCAGGATACTACGTTACTGAGCCTTTTTACACCCTGTATGGTTACAGATTGTAGATAATAAAATATCAATATTTCTCTCCCTATCTCTTTTTCCCCTTCACCCTCTACCTCTCTCTCTCTCACACACACACAAAAACTCTTTGTTCTTTATATATATATATATATACTAGCTAAAGGACTCGTCTTCGCTCGGGAATCATTAGGGTCTGAATGTTGATGGTATTTTTTATTTGGCAAGGCTACAATTTGTACAACTACACATTCCGCCTGGGCTAATGCTTTTGCCTTAAAGGTCAGATAGGAGACTTAGAATAGAACATAAATTTTGAAGAATAAATGAAAATTAGTCCCCTAATCAATCTCTCTCCATTTTTTGACACACCATGAATAACTCAGATCATAATCATGGATAGCATTTATTATAATTAAATTCATATATAGTGTACGTATTTCCTGCCAAAAACCCCCTTCAATCCTCCCTTATAACGGGGGGGACTCCTGCTCGTCCTTAGAAATGTTGGTACAGCTTATTATCATGGAGGAGTTAGTGCTCATTCACATACCAAGATTTGTTTAATTCGGTTGAGTCTTTTGTCCCAAATAAAATTGTTGACTACCGCTATAGTATTTACTATGGCATAACACATTTATACTCCGATATAAGACGAAAATGTATATAACAAACGTTACTCTAAATAACAAATTAAACAACTTTTGTAATGTGCATATTTGCTGAAAAAGCCATAGGAAGCGAAATATCGCTATTTTTAATTTCAGGGCTCCCACATAAACCCTACTCCCGTTATTCTATGAAGAGAATAATATAGCCTAAAGTCTAAGTTGGGTTAGTAGTAAATAAATGCCAAGTTTCATCAAATTCGGTTCAGCCGTTTATGCGTGAATTGGTAACAAAAAAACAAACAAACAAACAGACACCAAAGGCAAACAAAATGCAGTTATGGTGTCTATGACATGTGAAACGAAAAGTTATCATGAAATTTCGAAAAAAAATCAATGTACAGACAGAGGTTACAATTTTATATATATATATATATATATATTCAATGAAACATGAAGGGTGGCTGTTTCCCTGTCGCATTGGTACTATAAATACCAGAAATAAAGATTTCATTATTCCAGTAGATTCTCTGACAATGTCGTGCTCAATTCGAGCGTTCAGTAACAGTAAAAGGGCCAACGACCGGCTAGAGTTGATAATTGTCAATGTCATTCCAGTAACGTAATCAAGTGCCTACTTGAACATGTACTTTGTTTGTGTGTCCTCCAGCATACATGTACAGCGTAATCGACACATTTCTACTAGAAGGGGTCCTTTCCAAATAAGGATTAATTTTCCTTTCAGCACGATAAGATAAATCACTTTTTCTGTTATAAACCGTGAGTTTTCTACAAATGGAAAAGACAGTTTTCACATCATTTGCTAAAGGCATTTAATTTAAGAGGAAAACATTATTCAAGTCATATGAATTTTCAACAGGTGAGGACCCAAAGCTCAAATCATTCTGGCGATGGAAATTAACACTAAAACCTGAGAAATCCCGTTTTAACATTCAAAACCCCCCTTAATTTGAAATTAATGAGCACTCAGTTCCAAGAAAAATGAGAAACTATTTCATTGAACGGCAAACCAGTGTGAATAAATGAGTTAGCAGCCCAGATCATTTTTCAGACAGCAAATGATTAAATAAATGTCATGTATTAATGTCACCATTGTGCTACTATGGCTTAATGGGTCGGGCAATTCATAGCTTAACACTCATTTCTAGGCTAGGCAGCACTGGAGATTACGCGACAAATTGAAATAATCCGAAACAACGAGAAAGGCCGACCTCCTGGGAAATAGGAATTTATTTATTGACGAACTCATTAAATAAAATTCACTATGGCTAGAGAAGTCAGCCACGCAGGGCTGCGTTAACTAAGCAAATTTCCCATGTATTTGCATTTAGCTCAGAACGTAAAAGCTCAATGAGAACTTATTTGGTATTTGAGATTGAAATGAAGTTCTTCATAATATCATAGCTTATTGTTAATATGACATGAGTAGGAGAGAGAGTTTACTGAAGGCAGAAAACGATTACAGCCACCAAGACGAACTCAACCTTTGGTTTTGTATGAAACGTTTATTTATCTAGTTTGGTTAAGATCAAATAAGAATTGCGGCCGCTAGAGTAGTATAACAGACTATATACATATATATATATATAAAGAGAGAGATGGATATAGATAGATAGAGAGAGAGATATATACATAGGTAGGCAGATAAAATTTTGAACGGACCTCTTTTTCGTCATCTCCTAGATAGGATCGATGGACATTTGAGGAAATTTTCCGAAAATCGCGTCACGAGTACGACCTCAATAGATGATTCCCCCAAGGTAAATCTGCTAAAAGGGTGGTCACTGTAGATAACCCGTCCCAATTAGCCATAGTACCAAAATGAGGACTTTAATAAATAATAATAAAAAAACGCCGGAATATACCAGTGTTAAGGATTTATGGATGATTTAAAGTAAAATAAATACATAATAGACAATGGCGTAAAGATCTAGTATAGGGGGTAGCAATGAAATAAAGTACAATACATGAAGAGGTTATTAGTGATATCATTTATGATACTTTGGAGCATGGAAAAATATCCTTGGCTTTGGCATAAAAGTATCTTTATGACAAGTGATTATATGATCCTCATAGGTTCATTATGTTTTTAGTCTTTAATTATTTATTTATTTATTTTATTTTGGAGCGTTTATATTGCTCATAAAAAAACAACAAAAACAATTTATAGAAACCAAATACAAAATGAAAATAGAAACAAGAAAAAAAAAATAATAAATAAAATAAATAAACAAAAACAAAGACTGTAAAGACTAATAAAATTACGTAAGCAATTATATAATTTCAATGGATAAAAACTAAACTAAAATCAAATAAATATAAATTAGTATGTACAATAAAATGAAGATTTCTAACACTTAAAATATTTACAATCATATGCTCTCACTTTCTTTATCACACATACAAACATGCATACACACTCACGCGCGCACGCACACGCTCACACACGCGTGCAGGCACACACACTCACACGCACACACGCACACACACACACGCGCAAATATATACACACACACACACACACACACACGCACATACACACACATAAACATACAGTAAAACGGTTTAGCTGGAATTTAAAATATTTAATTTAAGAAGGATTAAAAAGGATTTTAAAATGTAACAATTCTAAATTTGTGAGTATATGTTAATGTCATGCAAATGTTGGAGTATTATGGGTATGTGTGGGCTACCTTCAGTAAGTAAGTCGTGTAAATCATAAGGGATCTTTAGATGGTCACGTCGTTTGCAGTCTGTTAGTATGTGTTTTATTGTAAGCGGAGCATTACACACATTGCAGTTAGGCATTCTTTTCTTTTGAAATAGGTAACCATGGGTAAGGAAAGAATGACCTATACGTAGTCTCGTAAGGACTACTTCGTCTCTCCGTGTAAATACTTCAAATTTGTCACTCCATGTCTTAATTGTAGTTTTAATTTGTCTCAGTTTTTAGTCTTTAATTAACTAAACAGGAGACGAAAATCTTTAAATGAAGACTCCAATTGGCACTCCAGTGGAAATAAGTTCAATGTGATGTCTCGTGCATTATATAATTGTGTACACCTTATAAATTGATCTATGCCCATTACGGGGGCTATAATAATCGTACTCATAATTACTCAGCCGAGTATTGGCTGGATTAAATTTAATGCCTTCCTCGTCTCCGATAATTACTATAGAATAGTATAAAATTACTAGCCAATCAGAACAGGCCTAATTGGAATCGGTTGGGCTGGATATTAAACCTTCCTTCGCCCTTCATTAGAAACAATATCTTCGAAATTGTCATTTTCCTTGTTATTACTATTGATATTAAATTTGCTCAGAAATTACTATTCCTTATTCATTAGGAGTTATTCATTCATTAGAAGGCCACCTTCAATTTCTAACAACATTTCTGACATGAATTTCTGACACTACACAAATAACTAATCTTTATAAAAAAGTCCTGGGGGGACGTCGTAAACTAAGCAGATTTCCCATGTCAAGTTTTACAATAGAGAAATCTGCATACTGGTAATACAAGCCCACCATGAGTAAATACAAACGTTAATAAGAAATCTTTCAGATATTTTTAATAAATTCCCAACTGAAACGGCTTCTGAATTGTAAAAATAGTTTATATTTTAATAACTTAAATTTTAGTTGTACAAAAACTAATGAAGGGGCGGCGGCGGATGAACAGACCGTATTTGCATAAATCTCACAAAGTAAGGAAGGTAAGGTAAGGTTTTAAACGACCGGTAAGGTTAGAAGAAGCTTCCACCTGAGCCGAGTACTGACGAAAATGGCCGATCTAATCCGAACTATACCCGACCACAGACTTCATAAAAATGCAAATATCTCGATTAATATTCAAGATAGAGAATAAATGTATATAACAATATTTATAGTAAATTTAATTTGCAATAAGATTGGTCCTATACAATTTTTCAATCCGATGCATAATAACGGAGATATTTTGAATTTTTGAAAATCCCCCTCTAAACCCCCCCCCTCCCACTGGTCCGATTTCAACCGTTAACGAACTTTTTACATGAAACGATTAAATTCCGAGTTTGGTTTGATTAAACAAAAATTGCGCTAGAGTGTTAACAGAAAAATATATATATATATAGTTTTGAACGGACCTCATTTTCGTCATCTACTGGGTAGGATCGATGGACATTTGAAGATATGAGTTAAGTCATTGGCCTTAATGAACTTGGCAATCCTATAGTCGTGGTTAGATTCCCACCTGGGCTAAAGGACTTCATTTGCTGGCGAAATTATTAAATTCTTAAACTCACCCGGCTAGAAAAGTTTGGTTATCTATAGATTACCTGCCCCAATTAAGTAGCACACAGAGGACGATATTTGGATTTTTTAGCTTTACGATTTCAGTAAACCCCCACTACTACTAGTGTCATATTAATAATTAGCTGTTATATCATGAACCACTTTATTACAAGGCTAAATACCAAATATTGTTTTCATTGAACTTTTATTTTATGAGATATATGCATACAAGTTCTGTTGATCCCCCTTTTTTTTTGGTCTTGGATTACTAAAATCTAAGTGATTGATATAAAAATGATTCTGATTCATTACAAATTACAGCACTATCTTTAGTAAATTGTTTTCAATAAAATTAATATGTTATATTCAGATATATTTCGTCAATTGTTTGTCTTTCCGGTCTATAAATTCAGACGTACGAGGTTGGCTGGCCTGTTTGTTTACAATTCAGCCGCTGTCCGTTGTTGAGATTATTAACTAGTATTGTAAATTGACTGAAAAATTTATCATTACCGTTTGTATTGGTTCACTTAGCATTCAAGGTAGTTTTTGTATGTGTATTTTTATCTATTGTAAACGTCCGCATGGGGAATCTGCTTAGTTTACGCAGATTTCCCTGCATGACGGACTTTTTATCAGATTCCTAATGAAGAGTTCGATCCTAGGAAATAGCACCCTAACTTTTCTTTTGCTGTTCAATTAATAATAATTCTCATTATGGAACATCTATCAGTTCCTCTAGGAACTGATAATTATTTTGTTGAGGAGCTGCTGAATAAAGATATGTCCTACGTTTGGTTAAGGATGACACAAAGACGGTCAGCAACAGCGGGGAGGGTCATTAAATAGCCATTTGTACTTTCCCCAAAACCATGTGTGGCTTTATCGACTAATATTCAACAGTATTTTAGTATTTATGGGATTTACTCTCCGGATAAAATTACAGCAATGCTCGTATCAAAGAGCTATAAGTAGTTATTTATTTGATCCACTATTATTTTTTTTAATGAAAGTTTTAGAACTTGTGAACAGTCTAGTTACACTATACTCGTACATTCTGGAATAGACTCATTAATCATTAAGGAAAATTTGAATATTTCATGATGATTTCCCCTCATGATGCGATTTTCCAAAAAATACCTTTAAACGTCCATCGATCCTAGATAGGCGATAACGAAAATGAGGTAAAAACTATATATATATATATATATATATATATATATATATATATATATATATATATATATGTTAACGCTCGAGCTTTCGCAATTTTTGTTTATTCGAAGAACAATTCTTACTACAAATGTAATGTCCTATAAATATCGTTAAGTACATTTATTCTTTATCTTGAATATTAACCGAGATATTTGCATTTTTCAGTTTTCAGTCTTCAGCAAACCCCTACTTTCCCCATAAACAATACTCTGTTATGTAATAAACCACATTATTCGAAGCTTAAATACCATAAATTGTTCTCAGGAGACCTTTATTATACGCGATAAATGCAAATATGATTGGTGACCCCCTCCCCTTTTTGAATTCTTGGACTACTAAAGTTCGACAGATTGAGATAAAAATTATTCTAATCCATTATAAATTACAGTAAATAGTTTTCAATAAAATTAATATGTTATATTCTGATATATTTCAGTAATTGTTTTTCTTTACTGTGAGAAGTTGGCACACTTGTTTGTTTACGTTTCAGACGGTTTCTTACTATCGTTTGTATTTATTCACTTGATGTTGACGGTACTATTGTGTTACCGGTATGTAGATTTATCTATTGTTAAACTGAAGGAGGGAAATCTGCTTTGTTTACAGTGTGACGTTATTATTCACTAACGTCCACTTTTGCTACTGTAACTAATTGGGACGGGCTATCGTAAACAGGTTAAACCCTGTTCTATCCTGGTTGGGACTAAGGATTTTATTTAATGAGTTCGTCCCTAATAAATTCCTATTGCCCAGGCAGGGATCGACCCCGCACTCCAGGATTACCATGGGAGATTAAGGCCAACGCCTTAACTCTTATGGCTAACCTGAGCCCCTATTTATATATTTATTATAAATCTTGTTTAACTAGTATTGCTCTACAATTTTTGTTCTATACCTTTTTTCGTAGCTCAAAAATATGCTTAGTAGCACAGGTCCTGCGGGACAGACTTTATTTAATTAAGCTATTTGTTAATATTATAGTGAGACGGACTCATTAAAGTTTACAAAAGGTATTTTTTTTCGATTGCTAAATCCTAATCTTATAGCACATTTCCCTTCCGAGTAATCATCTGTTGAGGTCGTATTTCCTCAAATGTTCATCGATCTTACCCAGGAGATGACGAAAATGATGTCCGTTAAATGTATATCTAAAGATCAAGTTCCTTAATGGCTGAAAACAAACCAGTAGAAGGGGGGGGGGGTTAGAGGGGGGAATTTCGAAAAATTTTAATTTCTCCGTTATTATATATCCCATCAAAAATTCGATAGAACCAATCTTATTGCAAATGTAATGTTCTATAAATGTTATAATGTACCTTTTTTCCATATCTTGATTATTAAACCACATATTTGCATTTTGTAGTTTTCCGCCTTCAGTATACCCCAATTCATACTCATGTCATATTAACAATTAGCTGTTATATTATTTGAAGCCTAAATACCAAATATTGTTCACATTGAACTATTACGTTTTGAGGTAAATGCAAATACGTGACTCGCGTGGGAAATCTGCTTAGTTGACGGACTTTTCTTATTTTCTCGTCGAAAGGCTTTCGGTCATTTACATCTTTGGGACAGGGATATCAATAATATCATGTGATTTTGTTTTCCTTGTTAATGACAAGTATATCAGGCTTATTGTAAAGGACAGTACCATTCAACCCAATACATTTTTACATTATTTTTTCAAGCGATTTTTGAGACACACATGGGACCTCATTAGCCAACATTTAGTTGTTATCGCCAACAATACTGTGGCTCTGCAAATATACTGAGCCTGTCATTATCACGTAAACTGCAGCATTATGCTGAATCGACTCAAACGGTTCATTGCACATGCTACTCCATTATCGTTTAGTAAGCGGTGTTTAAACGATCGAGCGGAAATACTTGATCCTAGATTGCTATTACAAAGACGTTAATGCGTGTGTTAGTACTTAAATTATCCCTAATATCTATAATCCCTAATGATTTAAAAATATGATTAAATTTTGGAAGTTGAAAGAGGCTTCTATGGATGAAAGGGGAAGGTTGGTCATCCTATTTATAGTAAATAAGGCGGGTATCCTTCATCTCTCATTGTTCCGGGACCATTCTCCTCGTGACAGGATTTACCTCCTGCCTTAGGGCGATAAGAGTGCATATTTTAAAGTGGAAGTAGTGCAGGGAGAGGGAAAGATGTTTGCGGTACGGAGATAGGGCTGATGGTGGGGTAATAGGATATTCGAGGCGTGAGGGTGGCACCACTGATACCAGCATTTACTAAATTGAGGGGAGGGGCCCCTCTTCCTCCCCTCCCCCACACGCAACCTCCCGTCACTGCCTACCTCTACTCTCTTTAACCACTGTCATCCAAGTTTGAGCAAGATTGAGCCTCTACTGCTTCATCGGATGCCTCAAAACTTACAGGACAATTAATCTTAATAAATAAAGCTCAGAGATTTGTCTCGATAGTTTGACATGTCAATGAATTTTATCACTAAGAAGAGTTCTGATTAAAATATGGAGTCCTATGAGGCTCTACCTAGCAGACAAAACACGATTGGAGTTTTTGACCGTTTTTCTGATTTTTGGACATGCAGGGGCTGCGTATCCTAAGCAGATTTCCCACGTGCAGGAATAACACACTGATGAAGTCAAAGGGTGTCAAACAAGCACAGATAACATCATCCTACATACTATTCTCCTTTTCTCCCTTTCTAAGAACCCTCTGCATACAAGACTAGAAATTAAGTTTTACATACATTTAGGTCTAGATATGGTCGCTTAAATCGGAGTAAGTGTTGGCAAAAAACCGAATACCCAAAAAAACATAATCGCAATGAGGATTTCATTTTGAATTTACCAGTAATTTGGAGACATTTCCAAGATCGGTTGTATAATATTTTTTGTATTCGATGAGGATAATATAGTATTGTCAGCCGATAATGATGGCATTTTCATAATCAGTTTAACAGGTCTTTTGTTAGAGACCTTTTTTGTAATATATCATTGAGCATTAAGTGTTAATTATGAGAATGCAGAGGACCAGAAAAGTAATAAGCTATTTTATATATAAATACAATTAAATACCAAATCATGGCACCATTAAAGCATTCGAACATGTTAATTCCAGTCTTCTAGATTTCAACTTGATATTGAAGTAGGCTGCATACCGCACCCCCGTACCGGCTAACTGGATAGTGTAGGAGGGTCTGATGACAAAGTAGGAAACATTAATACAACACATTGTTGGCTCGATTAGTTCATCTAATCCTTCATCACTCCCACTCAATTTGCTCGGTTATCTTAATGATAGATCGCGGTAACAGAAGAATATATGTATATATAATAATTTCATTTTCTTCGTCTCCTAGGTAGGATCTATGGACATTTGAAGAAACTGAACCAAAATCGCTTCTGGAATTCAACCTCAATAGCTGATTTCAAAGAGACTTCGAGAAACATGTAAGTAATTTTTATTTTTATTTTATTAAGAATATTAAAGTCTGCATGTAAATGTATTTGGTAATGTGTGATATGTACAATACAATAATCCTTCATCACTACTGACAGAAGCTACACCCATTCACCGCAAGGAGAGGAGCAGCCTCTCCCTGCCTGGCAAGGAAGTCAAGAGCTAAGGAGGAATGGCACTTCATAAGGAAATAGCCACTGTTATCACTTCACTTTACACTTAAAGGAGATCTCTGTGTCATTGTCTCTTGAGGCACCGTGGAGGGGAATATGGGTGAGTGGTATTAGAAAGGCCTATGACTTTTGGATTAGGATGATTCGATAGCCTGCTGTTTAATATTCTGAATCTTAAGGGAATTAGGTCCTTTACAAATGGGATATTAAGATCTTTATGGAGGGTATGGTTTGTAACATAATATACCATGGTGCGCAGGACTTTAGATTGGAAGGTCTGGATGCGTCTGATGTTCGAAGGTTTTGCTGTACCCCCACACTTCTATTGCGTATGTCCATATTGGTTTTAGTAGTAGCTTGTATATTGTTAGTTTGTTTTCAGTACACAGGTGAGATCTTCTATTTAGCAGTCCGTAAAGTAGACCGTATTGTCTGTTGAGTTTAATTATAATTATAATGATGCTGTTGTTGAGACCTTTCATGCTGCCCTAGTGTCGTGAATGAAGTAGTTACATGGAAAGGTAGTTTTATTCAATGAAGAAGGGCTTGTGAACGCTGGCATCCAAAATTAGAAAAGACTGTACTTAGAACAGGAATATGATTGCTGGCCTGAATCAGGTATGATATCCATGCAAAGCACCATCTGCCCAGATCTCGCCTGGTTCCAGCCAGTGCTCTATGTCCTTTTCCCTTATCCTACAGCTTGCCTTCTGTTTGGCATTCACTTTTTATTTTAAAGTAACTACATTTGCTTCCCGCGTATTTTTGCCTTCATGCCATTTTCAATACATCTTTCTACAGCCTGATCTGAGACATTCATTTTGTCCTTTAAGGCTTTGAGCTGGTAAATATCATCTGACCGTGTACTATTGCAGTAAGTGGGAAGTGTTATCACTTTACGTAGCCTCTGCGTAACTAACTTTTACATATTTCTATTCCACACTTTTCTAGTGGAGCAAAAATTTATCTGTATATTGCATACTCCTATTTTAAAATAATTAGCTAAACCGAATTAATAGAAGAGAATGTGAGAGATTTTGGTAAAGATAAAGAGAGAGATAGAAGAATGAGGAGAGGAGGGTAAGAGTTGGAAGTAGCCATGAACAATAGCAGAGTTAGCAGCGCACTTATTTATAGGAGGGATGTTAGCGAGGCTTTGAATAGGCCAAGAACAATAGGTGCTTTAATTTATTTACATCAAGTAAATAAAACCAATTATACCCCCCCCCACTTTTACCTTCCCTTGACCCTTCCTCTTTCCTCCCCTTACACCCTACCCCTTTTCATTTTAGGTCAAATACTGTTAGATTCTTATTTTCATGTATCGTCAGTTTAAGTAGATATTAGACAACCACATGATGTCTGGGAAGAAGTTAGGACTGGATTCATTTTAGGCAGGTTTATTGGTAGAGGTTAGTCCAAATTTGGGTCTAGGAGTTTGGGTCTTATATGAAACTTTTACTATTTTTTTTATTTTTATTTTTATTTATTGCTTACAAGGATTTTCCTTATAGCCAGGAGTAGGCCTTATATAATGAGGTTAGTTTTTCTACGTTAGTAGCTTATATATATATATATATATATATATATATATATATATATATATATACACACATAAATCTTTGTACAACCTAGAATTGAGTATAACTGACTAGAATTTACATTAACATTTCTAGAAAAATCTAAACTAATAAGTATCATTGTATTTTATCTTACCTAATGTTAAAACATTATATTTTCAACATAATAGTTTTATTAAACTTATCATTATCTTGGTTCCCGTTCTCACTAATACATAGGTATAACAGTACTAAATAAAAAAAAAACAATTAAGATAAGAAGAGAAATTTGACAATGTTAACTCGGATAAGATTCGCGAAGTTTGAAACTAATTCGTAAATATTTAAAAATCCTAATATATACTTTCTAGTTGCACTATTTAGAATATTATGAAGTTGTGAATTATCAGCTGGCTGTTTGATGAATGGGAAATACTGTTCTCTGAAAGGGGAATATATATGGCAATGAAGAATTATATGATAAATGTCCTCACTCATATTTAAATTACACAGTGTGCAAATTTCTTTTGGGTTAATATTATAGTATACATTTTTCATTGAAAACTTTATACAGTAGTTGCTTGACTTTCTTAGCTGAGCAATGGTTTTTACAATTTGGAATGGCAAACCAATAGATAGAAATTCCTGAGGCGAACCAGGAGTTGTGAAAATTGCTTTTTGTGGTAACTTGAAATTTGGAGTTTTTCAAGGACTATTGAGCTGATGTGTAATTTAATTAAGTTTTTGTCCACATATACATGAAATTTAAAGAGTTTAGTAGGTTTTTAATTTGAGATACCCAATTAAATCTGATAATATATGTGGGACTCTGACTTAATAATAGGAGCCTATTAATGCTTCCATGTCCAAAATAGACCAGTTTCTATTTATCACGTTAATATTATCTATGCGTTTAACAAGACTCACCGAATTGTTCTAAAGGTGTACCAATATGCATTCAGTCAAGTGTTAAAACTCAATCACTCAATCAATAAGCCTGGATATAATTTTAAGATATTTACATTTCTTTAATTCTCTCGTGCTTCTTCTTTTTAAAAAATAATAAAGACTACACCAAGCTGTGGTATAACTTTTAAACAAGCATATAGTCCCGTCTGTGTTGTAGAACATGGTAAGGACAGCATTCTGTTGCAACAGCTGATGATGGTTAAAAAGTGTAGTTCTTTCACAAAAGCTTTATATGATTGCATTCGGAGGCTCAATGCTCCATTCTCAGAGTTGCTCAAACAGCTTAACAACACAAGGTAACAATAAATAGAGCTATGGTTAATATCTGAGAAACTGATTAAAACATTGAAATCACCTGTATTATTAGTAGTAATAAATAATAATTATAAAATGTACGTCAAGAAATTATTATTATTATTATTTATTAACGTCCACTTTTTGCAACTCAGGCTAATTGGGACGGGTTATCTACAGGTTACCACCCTTTTCTAGCCAGGGTGGGATTTTAGGATGTTATTTAGTGAATTTCGTCACTAAATAATTTCCTTTGCCCAGGCTAGAATCGAACTCGCCACTCTAGGTTTGCCATGTGAGATGAAGGTCAACGTTTTAACTCACATGGCTAACCTGAGCCCCGTCAAGAAATTAAAAGGCTAATAGTAACTGAAAATCCCTTAGTCTAACCTATGACCATTCTTTTCTTATCTCCTGTCTAGAGGTAAAAAAAAATATTCATTTTATTACCCTATATCGATCTCAATTATGCTTCAAGACGTGAAAGAGTTTTTATTACCAATGGAGCATCATCACTGAACATAGTGTGATAGTAGAGCTGAAGTCGACAGAAGAATAGTATTGCCAAACAAGTCTTCCAAAGCAAAACGAGTATTTTAACTACTAAGCATTTAAGGTTGCATACCAAAAACATGCTTGCTAAGCCTTTTGTATGGATTGTACAGGGTTAACAGAAGCGAAAGTTGGACTCTCAAAAAAAAGGAATATAATACCATATTACAGGACACGATGCCATTAAACTCATTTAAAAAGAGGTCAGCTTAAAATGGGAAGTGGAATGGTATCAGACACACACAAAACTACGATAAATATAAGACACTGTTCGTGAATGGCTGTCAAGTAATCGGTACACTAGAAGAGAAGTAGTCCTTGCTAGTTTGAGAACTGGCCATTCACGGATAACTTACGGACACCTCACGACTAGGACTGATCCACCTTTATGTACACTGTGCAATACACAACTAACAATCAAACATTTACTTATAGACTGCAGTCTAATAACCGACAAGACCTTACCACCAACCTATCAGAACTACTACACAACAGCCCATACATTACAAAAATCATGAAACATCCCACAGACACACATTTACAACCAGATTAAACTTTAAATAATTAAACATTAGACTAGAATACTATCCACTGGAGAAGAAAAAAAATAACCGTACTTTGAACTACGACTGTAGATTTTTTAACCTTATTTTTGTATTTGTAAGGTGGCTTTACCTAAACTATTGTAGTTTGATAATAAGAAAATGTGTGAATCGCTTAAATTGCGACACACCTAAATAAATAGATTGGAAGCAATGGAAATGAGGTTCTGGTGCGGAATCACCAGAACAAGTTGGACTCCAAATAGAATCCTTGAATCCTTCTTGATCTTGAATTAGGCAAGTAAAAACAAAAGTATTATCAAGGACATGGATAAAAGGAGAGTAAAACTTCTCGGACATTGGGGCCTCCTATTTTGAGGGCATCAAAAATCTTATGGATTTCGGCGAGTATAGTAATACGAAAAGAGCAGAAGATTCTGAAAGAGCACAGGCAACTGCTAGACAGCATTAAAATCATGATTATTTCGTCATCTCAAGAAATTAACAATGACCACTCATTGTTTTCTTTCGCTCCCCTTGTCTTCTCCTTCCTGTCTTTTCACGTCTACACTGTAACCGTTATCGATTCTATTTCCTAGAGAGTTGGAAAATGGGGCTGATCTCTGACGCTTATATTTTTTCCTAATTATATTCGGCTATATATGTTTATCGGCTAGCGTTAATTAAACGTCTGTTAATCAATCAATTTATTTAATAATTATGAAGGCATACCTCGAAGCATGAAGATAAGCATATATAATAATGTTAGACCTAGTGATGTTTCCTTTATTCTATATCATATAATCTAAAATCATATAAATAAATAAACTAAGTATAGTTAAGTTCTAAAATTAAACAGATTTGATCATATTAAATAAAATAGGAATTCATAGATAAATTATAAATGTGTGTGTATGATTTCATATTTACAGCAATACAAAAGTATTTGAATCAAGTTTTTCAGAGAATACTGAATACAGGAGGGAGTATTGTTTAAGAGCTTTTCAGAACGTTCTGTAGTTTTCCGTTATACAATATTTTGACAATTAGAAAGGGTAAATTCAAGTTTAAATACCTTTGAAGTAATCCTAAAATAAAAGTAGTACTTAATCTGCGTATTATATATATATACATAATACGCAGATTAAATCTTCACTTTTATTAATATCAGTATTTAAGAGTTTCCAAGCTGTAGATAATATCAACGTGTCGAAGAAATTTAGTTCATCTACGAAGTTTCTGTATCCTGAACTATTTCAGAACAATATTTGAAGGGAACGAGGAAGTTTTACTCTTTACTAATGCAAAACTATTTTCGTTTTTTATCCAAACTTGTTGATTCCAAACTTTTTCCTATACTGAATTCAATAATTGCTATTCTGTATTGACCTAAACCCCTGCCCCCATCTGCAGGATTGTATTCTTTATCTTCATCTTACACTAGTCATTTAAAAAGGAATTCATTAGAAACGGAACTTCTCTTATCTTTTTCTTACCCTTAATGTTGTTTTTCCTTTGAAATGAAGTTGCCTCACCATGGCTTCTTAAAAATCATAGGTAGCTTATGTTGAACGAT
This sequence comes from Riptortus pedestris, assembly GCA_019009955.1. NCBI lineage: Eukaryota > Metazoa > Arthropoda > Insecta > Hemiptera > Alydidae > Riptortus > Riptortus pedestris. The sequence goes on along the minus strand of CM032229.1, from coordinate 107,623,235 downwards.
ATTATAAGGCTCTCGTGCTATTAGAAGTTATTTTTAAATAAGGGATACGAAATGTTTTTTTTTAACTGAATTCTGTTAGATAATCTTGAGATACAGATATTCTTGCCACAAAATAATTTAGTAGCCATAGAATGCTGTAATTTATTCGTAATGAGTTAGTCTAGCTAAGATTGGTATGTTATAGATGATTTATCAAATCCTAAAGTTAATTTCATTTCCATTTTAAGATTATACACTATTGCGTTTTTCTTTCGTGTTTAGATATTCCATGAATTCCAATGAAGTACGGTTCGCAATTTGTTTTTATTTTATCGATCTAGTTTATATGCAGAGTCCTTGTTCCTGTTGTATTGGTGCATTGATTTACAAATGGTATTTCCTGAAATTGACTGCTTCTGACGTAGCCATGGATAGTAGGGGAGAGTAGGGTAAAACCGGGTAGTCGCGAGCAAACCGGGTGGGTACCTCCTCTTAGCCGATGTGTGGACTGCAATAATGGTGGAACTACGATCCACCTTTGAAGAAGAAGCTGCTGTATTCACGTCAAATCCTTAGTCGTGCTTGTTTTGTGTCAGTGACAATAGTTCAATTTTCGTGGAACCTACTTATGATTTTGGTGGAAAAGGTTTTTGATTGTACTGCGCTCCTATTTCAATTAGAATACATACAGTAGTTCTCTTAGTGCGACTTTTAATTAAATTTATTTTAGCACTAAGTAATTGCCTTTAGCGTTTGGGATGATCCAATGACGCAATGTTTTATTTAACCTTTACGTGCGGGGTAAAACCGAGTATCAGCTAAGGGGCAATCTCCAAGGGTGGTGAAGGATGGATCTAGTGCACCCATTGTCATGGTTGGGCCCAACAAAGCAGCTCTGGGACCGAAGAGGAAGTAGACGATTTTAGTTGGTACTTTCCAAGTAAAATTCCAATTTCACCCCAAAAAAATGTAATGGGAAAATAATAATGGCAAAGACTGTTAAGTTTGCTCATCTCTTATATAATTGTGTGTCCCTTTACTTATTTCAATGTTTTAGTGCGTCAAAAAACATTTTTTATTAACAAAAACAACATTAATTTGATTAAAAGTTTTTATTGTGTTAGATATATCTATATATTTGTCTGTTACCGCTCTAGCGGTCGCAATTTTTGTTTAATCGTTACCATTTTAGTCGTTTTATGTAAAAAGAAAGATCAAGTTCGTTCGTCAAGAACGGGTGAAATCGGGCCAGGGAAAGGGGGGTTTAGAGGGGATTATTTTCGAAAATTCGAAATATTTCCCTTAGCATAGGTCGGATCGAAAAATTGTATAGAACCAACCTTATTGCAAATTAAATTTACTATAAATATTGTTATATACATTTATTCAATACCTTGAATATTAACCTAGATATTTGCATTTTTCAGCCATCAGCAAACCGCGACTTCTGCTAATGTTACATAAACAATACTCTGCTACATAATAAATTACATTATTCGAAGTTTAAATGCCAAAAATTGTATTGAAGGGACCTTTATTATACGAGATACATGCAAATATGTTCTGGTGACCTCCCCCGTCTTAAGGTTTTGGACTACTAAAATTTGATTGATTGAGATAACAATTATTCTGACTCATTATTAATTACAGTACTAGATATAGTAAATAGTTCTCAATAAAATTAATATGTTATATTCTGATATATTTCAGTAATTGTTTTTCTTTGCGGTGTGAGGCGGGCACATTACATTTCTAACCCAACGCTTCCTGTCGGCAGGTTATTGAACTTGGATGAAACATTTCTTATTTCCGTTTGTATTTATTCACGGCGGTGTTGTGTTAGCAGTGTGTATATTTATCTATTACTAAACTTCACGAGGGAAATCTGCTTAGTTTACGCAGCCTCTGCGTGACGGACTTTTACAAAGAATGGAGAGTAAAACTTCTTTAAAAATTTAGATTTTGTTTTTGAAATTGTGATTGTGTTAACAGATAAGATAAGTTTTAGTTCAACAAAACAATTCTTATTTGTGGTAAAAAGAGTTGTTTCTGTAAGCCTTCAAACCTTAGTTTTACCCTACTTTCCCCTAGATCATTTCACCGCCAAAAGATAAAGTTTGCCACGATATTGCATTGGTAGGGTTTTGTCTACCACCTGAATGTAGAAGTCCTAAATCCAGAAGACCGATACATTAAAACTTGGACTTGTTAAAAGGAAAATGAAACCTTGATAAACGGTGCGCGAAACCTTGAACTTCGGTGGTCAATGGCACGATACTTCTACTAGTAATTAATACATCGTAAGCAAACGTCATTTACTGTGTGAACTCTTGTTTATTGTTGTGGTCTCGGATCGCCACTTTAAGAATGATGCAACCAATACCCCTTGATAATGGGTCTCCTGTAACCTCAAATATGTCTTAGACGCTCAGAATGGTTTTGGATTTAAAGAAACATTTTCAAGAAGTTCATTCATTCTAGTCGATCTTATAAGCGTCATCAATCTTTCAGCTAGCCAATCTGATAAGGGACGTATTCCCAATTGGACCTCAAGAGCTCTAAGAATTTCACTTTGCCAATACTCTCATAAGCCTCTCACGAAATGAATAAAAATGTGATAAATATAAATAACATGCTCGAATCTTTCTTCAACATCGGCGGAATGGCTACTATTCTCGGTAAAGCTACTATAGTACTATCCCAGAAGCAGTCTCTTACCCCCCTCCCTCATCTGGAGAAAAGCGTGGTCAATCTACAATATTTATATTTTTTTTCTTTATTGCCGCAATGAGTGCATCTCCATTCCGCAGGCACTTATTCTTTAGACCACGAAAAACCCGTGTCACCTGTTAAATCATATCACAGATAGTCTCTCCTTCATGGTTCAGCAGTACTAAAGCAATATCAGGCTTGGGGAAATTGTATATAAAGATTAGTGGAAATATTCAACTTAAAAAATTTATATAATTATTTCGTATTTCTGGATTAGATTGTAGAGTTTCCTATCGTCATAAGTTAGGCCTCCTATCTTTCATTTAATCACTCACTTTCTTGTCAAGGAATAATCCAGTACCCTGACAGAATACTTTTCAGAGGCATTTAAAACCCTTACAGAACTTCAGTGGAATATGCTCCTGTATCTCCTCCAGTTTCTTAACTTCACAAGCTTTTCCCTTATTACGAGACTGACTTTTTGTGTCCCTCCTCTTTTCAGAGTGTGCATTCATTTTTCTTTAGAGTAGTTCTCAGTCACTCCTCTTTTCTGCCCCTAATTACCTTTTCACATTCGGCATCCAACCAAGTATTTTTTCTATAACATTTTTTCTTTATTTTTTATTTATCCCTATATTGTCTTCCCCACCTTACTTCGACACAAAGGCATATCTTGTTCCATGGTAGGCACTGGAGTTGGGCTCACTTCTCATGACCAAACTTAACGGTTCCGTTACGCCGCTAGGATAATAAAAAAACGTATTCCTCAGTACTTCTAGTGCCTATCTGACTATATTTACAGCATCCTAAAAACCAGCCTTAAAAGAAAAATATCGCAAGTGTAAGAAGCGAGTCTTCCCCAATATCAGATGAATCCTTATTACTATAACTATATGTGTTTTCATAATTAGTTAAAGACGCCGGAACGGGCACTCTTATATTACTGGACATCAGTGCCCCAAATTATAACGTCGTACCGCAGCTAAGTATAACTACAAACCTGTACCAATATATTGATTTTATAAACTGAAATTAATGAAATGTCGGCTAATGAAGAAAAGTAGGAATAATTAATACAATAAATAGAATTTCTGCCCACAGGCACGCAATATGTAGCGACAGAAGGACGTTGGATGTATAATATATTTAAGGTTGGAAGAGGAGAGATAAGGTTGTTAGAGGAGTGGAAGTAGTGGCTGAGGCTGGCTAGTGAATAGTGGAGAAGGAGGAGGAAGAGATAGGACTTGGCTCGAGGACTAAGCCCACTAAACCTCCTTCAGTAGGCTACCATCAATATTATAGTGCCTTGGATCTTCTCCGCTCGCGTACATTCTTCAGTCACATCGTTCTCCTTGATCCTAACCAGAATCGAGTAGTCAGTCCATCTCCCAAGCTGGAGGAGAGCTGAGCACTTTAAACCTCAGAATTAGAAACACCTAATCGAGTTCGGCGAATTTCATTTTTTCTCCAGAAATAAATACAGAGGTCGTCACTGCCGCTCGGTCTAAGAAAATGATTTGCGCTTTGTCTCTCAATGAGTAGTGGTGTTGGGACATTTAGCACCAAGAACTACCTAGTTCCACCATCCTTAGCAAAGCCGTATTTCCTAGTTTGCAAAATAGTGTGATAGAGGACTCCCCAGTACAACAATCTTCAACGTACATCCTGAATAGCTGATTTCTCTTCTCCTACATACAAAAACACCACAATACTGCATATTTTGGTACAAATCCACAACGACAAGTAAATTTACGGAACTCATAAGCAAGCGAGCAGCATCCAAAATCCGTGGCGTACGTTCACATTGAAGTGTGCCTAAGTGAACACTTGGATAAGGTACTCTACCTAATAAGTACGGTTTAGTAGGTAAATTTTCTAGAGTCAAAAGCAAGTGGGCAGGTACTAAAAGACATGCATTATACTTTGACTGCACTGCTAACGATGAGATAAACCTATTCTTTATCCATAATATAGTAATCGGCTTGGGACAGAAAAGGGAGATAGAGGTATCGTCCTATGAGCTCTACCGTAGTACCTTCCTTGGAGGTAATAAATTCCTCACTTGCTAAGTGAAGAACTGTATCTATAATGATTATTGATGCATTATAACTGTATTGCGATAGGGTTATTCATTTGGAAATGAATATTACCCTCTCACTATTTGGGTTTATGCAAGTGCTGGTTTTCATGAGGGTGGACTGTATAAATGTGGTTAGATGGTGATAGAACAAATGAGTCTATTGAAAGTGTTGTCACATATTACATATAATATACAATGAAAATATTGATTATAAGTTACAATATTGAATGGTGATGATCTGTTGGGTGCCAGGCTTCCTTGCGTGTGGTTTTCCTTCTGATGGTTATTCATTCCCCTTTTCTCCTTATTTCTTCCATTTCTCTCTCCATCCATATCCTCTCCCTTGCCACCCACCTTGGCTTGAATGCTCGTTAATTAGCCATGGTTTTGAGGCATATTAACAATAAAAAAAATACTTCTTTTATGAACGTGTGCTCTCTGAAGAAGAAGTAGACAGACTACTATCTCTTTTTTTCTTCTATAGGTAGAGAACGTATAGTTTCTTTCGTCTGTTTCATTGAAGATGGAACAATAGCTCTCCTGTTAGGCAGACAGAAAGAAAATCTCACCGAAGGAGTAAGAAACGAGAGACTGTGAAAGAAAGAAGAACTATACAGATTCCTCTATTGACAGATGAAGGAATAGAACCTGTGTGACATGGAAACAAAACAGTTAGGCCATTAACGAATGAGGAAAAAATTAAGTTAGCACTGTGAGAGATAAAAATAACAGTGAAAGAATTTTTTAGGCAGGCAATATGAGAGTGAATGAGCTGAAGAGAAATACTGTCAGATAAGCCATTAGAGAGAGAGAAAAGAAAGGCAGCGACTGGAAGGGCAGTGAAATTTTAAAACCCTAATTCAGATTGTTCCTGTTCCTACAGGCGGTCCATTCTCAACAAATGCCCAGCTATTGAGGTTGTACTCATGGCACGAAATTCAAATAAATAGTCCATCGATCCTACCTAGTAGATAACAAAAAATTCTGTCACGCACTGGCGCGTTAATTAAGCAGATTTCTTAAGTGCGTTACATATTTGCATTTATCTCAAAACGTAAAAGTCAAATGAGAACAATATTTGGTATTTAGGCTTCAAATAAAGTGCTTCATAACATAATAGCATATTGTTAATATGAGATGAGTAGGAGTGGGGGTTTCCTAAAGACCAAAAACTAAAAAAAATGCCAATATCTAGGTTAATAATCATGATAGTGAAAAATGTACATAACATTTATAGATCATTATATTTGCAATAAGATTGGTTATATACAATTTTTCAATCCAACGCATAATAATGGAGATATTAAGAGAATTTTCAAAATTTTCCTCCCCCTGGTCCGATTTCAGTCCCTAACGAACTTGATCTTTCTTTCGTTTCGACAGATAGATACATACACACATATATATATATATATATATATATATATATATATATATACCTAGTCCTGCCATAAATACTGTTACAAAAGTTGGACTTTGTTTAATCCTTGGGTATTGTTTATATAATCCCCACCTCTTATCACTTGTTTACTTGACACATAAGAATAATAATCCCAATCAGTTAGTATTTTTCTTTCACTCGGTTAACATGGAGTGGGCTGATAAAGAAAACCGGATCGCTGTGCTCGCCTTACACAAAGTTGGAAAATGCAGATCAGAGATTTTCAACACCCTGAAACCACTTGGTATCAGCCGTATGTTCGTGTACCGAACTATAAACAGGTACAATGAGACCTCATCTGTAAGTGACAGACCTCGACCAGGTCGTCCCCTCACTGAGAACAGTTAATGCAGTGGCTGCTCGAATCAGAAGAAATCCCATCCGAAAACAAAAATTTTGTCCCGGGAAATGGGAATCTCTGGCAGATCAATGTCTCGCATAATAAAAAGTGACCTTAGGATGGGTGCATTCCGAAGAATGACCGGACAAAGGCTTACCATTTCTCTGAAACAAATTAGGGTGGATAGATCAAAAGTGCTTCTTCGCCGTTAAGCCGATGGACTTCATCGAAAAGTTATGATGAGAAAATTTTTACGATAGAAGAAAAATTTAATCGCCAAAATGATCGTGTGTACGCGCACAGCTCTAAAGAGGCCCAGGAAGTCATTGGAAGAGTGGAAAGAGGTCACCACCCTTCTTCAGTGATGGTGTGGTGAGGAGTTTGTTATGATGGCACCTCAATGCTTCACTTTTGTGAAAATGGTGTTAAAACATCGGCTAAAAACTATCAGGATGATATTTTGGAGCCGGTTGTCAAGCCTCTGAATGAAACTCTGTTTGCTGGAAGTCACTGGGTTTTCCAGCAGGATTCTGCTCCAGCTCATAAGGCCAGGTCAACTCAGCAATGGCTGCAGAGGAACGTTCCTGAGTTCATCTCGGCCTCGGATTGGCCCTCAGGAAGCCCCGATCTAAACCCGCTAGACTACCGCTTGTGGTCAGAACTGGAGAGGATGGCATGCCACAGAGCACACCCTAATTTGGAAAGCCTCAAACAATCACTGGTCCGAGCTGTTCAGCGTTTTCCTCAAGAAGTGCTGCGTGCTGCAATTGATGACTGGCCAAGAAGATTAAAAGCTTGTGTGAAGGCAAAAGGGGAATATTTTGAGTAATTGTATTTTTATGTTACTCTCTGTGAATATTTCCTTGTAACAATATTTATGGCAGGACTAGGTATATATATATACAAATTTTGAAGGGACCTCATTTTCGTCATCTACATGTAGGATCGATGGATATTTGAAGAAAAATTTCAAAAATCACGTCATGACAATGACCTCATAGGTTATTTCCCTTATAAAAATCTGCTAAAAACGTGTCCCGTTCAAAAGTATATATATATATATATATATATATATATATATATATATAGGGAATCGAACTGGGGAGGTAGAGGGGGAGATTTTTGAAAATACAAAATAATTCCGTAATTATATGTCTGATCGAAAGACTGTATAGGATCAATCTTATTGAAAACTTAATGCTCTATAAATTTTGATATATACAATTTTGCATTATCTTGATTATTAACCTAGATATAAGAATTTTTTAGTTTTCACCCTTTAGTAAATCCCCACAACAACTCATATGAAAAATACATGTTATTATACACAACTTATTATTACTTCCTGAAGAATAAGTTATTATAACATGAACCTCTGATCTCTCTCTTCTAATTTTCATTGAATTTTTACTGTGTAAAGTACATGCAAATGCAATTGCAAACTTGTGATGCCGTCGTCATTTAAGATTCTACGTTCTTAATTCGAATATGATTGTATGTTCTATACCATACGGGATATTACTGTTTCATTAATTGGGAATTTGAAAATTCAATACAAACGTAACTATTGATGCTCTACAATTGTTGTTCTAGGCATTTTCTCTTAACCCAAATATCAAGCAAGTTGTTAGTGCTTTCTTGTCTTCAACCTTGAATAATGCCCCACTGCTTGACTTAGAAACAGAAAATATATGGTGAGATGACATTACTAGTGTGTCATAGCAACAAGTAGTAAATCTGCTTAGTTTACGCAGCACCTGCGTGACGAATCTCTTTTAGTATCAGATTGGCCTGTATGGAAATCAGCAATTGCCACTTCCTTAAAAAAAAAATAAAAAACGATTTTGAAACATTTCTTCAAATCCCACCAATTCTTGTTCGAACATGAAAATGAGGTTCAATTTTGTATGCATGGCATGATTTTCAAAAAAATTGTTCAAATGTCCCTTGATCCTACCTAGTACATGACGAAAATGAGCCGTTAAAAATTTTATATATATAACATACACTTGTTTGATGCCGCTTTAGAGGTCGCAATTTTTGTTTGTTCGCTACTAAACTCGACATCTAAGCGTTTTATCTAAAATTTAAGATCAAGTTCGTTAACGGCAAAAATCGTACAAAAATGGGGAGGGAGGGGGGGCTTAGAATGGGAGAAAATAGAAAATTCAAAATTGCTCCGTTACTATGTCGAACCAAAAAATTATATATATATATATATATATATATATATATATATATATATATATATATATATATATACATTCAAAACCAATCTTGTTTTATAATAATAAATATTGTTATATACACTTTTCCTTAATATTGAATATTAAGCGAGGTTCTTAAACGTTTTAATTTTCAGCCGTCAGTAAACCCCCAGATAACAGTAGCCATCGCAATTTAACAATAAACGGACTTTTCATAACCAATATTGTTTTCAATAAATCTTTAATAGCTGAGATACATACGTTTTGCAGTGACGTCAGCAATTAAGAATTTATTGACCTTCCATTTCTAGTCATTGGATTTTTATCAGAAATAGATAATACATAGTGAGATGAGATCAGTATATGTCATGCCAGCACGTGGGAAGTGTGCTTAGTTTAAACTGCCACTCCTTGACGAGCGTTTTTTCTCTGAACGCTCCATCGGACCTACTTTTTAGCAGATTTCCCTTAAGGACTACCCAGGAGATGACGAAAAAAGTCCGTCACGCAGGGGCTGCGTAAACTAAGCAGATTTCCCTCGGGAAGTTTAGTAATAGATAAATATACATACAACTACACCGTGAATAAATACAAACGGAAATAAGAAATGTCTCATCCAATTTCAATAACCTGCCGACAGGAAGCGTTAGGTTAGAAATGTAAACAAACGGGTCGTCCCGGCTCACACCGGAAAGAAAAACAATTACTGAAATATATCAGAATATAACACATTATTTTATTGAGAGCTATTTACTATATCTAGTACTGTAATTAATAATGAGTCAGAATAATTGTTATCTCAATCAATAAAATTTTAGTAGTCCAAAACTTTAAGATGGGGGGGGGGTCGCCAGGGCATATTTGCATGTATCTCGTATAATAAAGGTCTCTTGAATACAATTTTTGGTATTTAAACTTCCAATAATGTGATTTATTATGTAGCAGAGTAATGTTTACGTAACATGAGTAGAAGTGGCGGTTTGCTGAAAACTGAAAAATGCAAATATCTCGGTTAATATTCAAGACAAAGAATAAACGTATATAACAATATTTATAGTAAATTTAATTTGCAATAAGATTGACTCTATACCATTTTTTGATCCGATGCATAATAAAGGAGATATTTCGAATTTTCGAAAATCCCCCCCTCTAAACCCCCCCTCTCTCTGGTCCGATTTCAGCCATTAACGAACTTGATCTGTCTTTTTACATAAAACGGTTAAATATCGAGTTTCGTAACGATTAAACAAAAATTGCGACCGCTAGAGCGGTAACAGACAAATATATAGATAGATAGATAGATAGATAGATATATATATATAGATATATATATACAGTTTTGAACGGACTTCATTTTCGTCATCTACTAGGTAGGATCGATGGACATTTGAAGAAAAATTTCGAAAATTCCGTCATGAGTACAACCTCAATAGCTGATTTCCCTTAAGGGAAATCTGCTAAAATGAGGTCCGTTCAAAAATATATATATATATTTGTCTGTTAACGATCTAGCGGTCGCAATTTTTGTTTGATCGTTACGAAACTCGATATTTAACCGTTTTATGTAAAAAGACAGATCAAGTTCGTTAATGGCTGAAATCGGATAAGAGGGAGGGGGGGTTTAGAGGGGGGATTTTCAAAAATTCAAAATATCTCCGTTCTTATGCATCGGATCGAACAATTGTATAGAACCAATCTTATTGCAAATTAAATTTACTATAAATATTGTGCATATATTTATTCTCTATCTTAAATATTAACCAAGATATTTGCATTTTAATGAAGTCTGTGGTCGGGTATAGTTCGGATTAGGTCGGCCATTTTCGTAACTTCTCGGCTCAGGTGGAAGCTTCTTCTAACCTTACCTGTCGTTTCTAACCTTACCTTGCCTTTGTTAATTTGTGAGATTTATGCAAATACGTTCTGTTCATCCGCCCCCCCTTCTTTAGTTCTTGGACTACTAAAATTTGAGATATTAATATATAAATTATTCTTACAATTCAGAAGCCGTTTCATTTGGGAATTTATTTTAATTAACTGAAATATTTCTCATTACCGCTTGTATTTAATCACCGTGGTGTTGTGTTACCAGTATGGAGAATTCTCTATTGTAAAACTTCACATAGGAAATCTGCTTAGTTTACGCAGCCCCTGCGTGATGGACTTTTTGTTTTATCAAGAACAAATTCGATATTTAAGCACTTCATGCAAAACTACACTTCATAGGTTAAGCACGTTACAACTGGAATGGTTTAAGCAAACCCAATTTAAAACTAATCAAGCTTTAAAAAACAAATATACACAATATATTTAAATAAATGACATCAAGATATCTACCTACTTCTACAGCGCCATATAAATCTGATTAATTATTTCAAGCGAGTCTCACGTTGCACTCACTCTTCTGTGGTTGATCTGATCTCTTTTTACTTCCTTGTATGAAGTAAAGGAAATATTGTTATCGCAAAAAAATCAATTATCATATTTCAATGGAATTATCCGTTTTGACCCTCCCTGGACCAATTTTGAATATTTTTGGAACAAAAGCTCTATGTATAATCCTACCTCAAGTCTAAGAAAATTGAAATCTCGTATTTAGGAGTATTATAACTCCTTCTGATCAAAATCTAGCGGCGGATATTAAAAGTCCGTCACGCAGGCGTAGCGTTAACTATCGTATTTCCTTTTATCTTAAAACAGAAAAATTTCAATGAGAACAATATTTGGTACTTAATTTTCAAATAAAATGTCTCATTATAAAACAGAGTGTTATTTATTTGACATGAGTAGGAGAGGGAGGAAGGCTGAAAACTAAAAAATGCAAATATCCCACTTAATATTAATGTTAGACAAGATGTATATAACAACTTTTATAGAACATTACATTTGAAATAAGATATTTCGAAGAGAGAAAGAGAATTTTGAACGGACCTCATTTTAGTTATCTAACTAGATAGGATCAAGGGGCATTTTAAGCAATTTTTCAAAAATCCAAGAGTACAACCTCAATAGCTGATTTCCCTTAGGGGAAATCTGCTAAAACTGCAAACTTCTAAAATCCTATGAGATATAATACGTTATGCCTATTTTTATTTTTAGTGAAAATAACAACTAATTATATTTTATAATTTATTTATTTATTCATACAATAATCGCATTTCGCAACTGGGGCGACTTAGCGACGAATCAGTTATTTAACATATAAAATCGCTTTATAATATTTACGTAAGTATGCTTATTTCTGCAAATATTTTCAGTATTGCCCTACGTTATAATTTTTTGAAAATGTTGTTATATTTCAAGTAGTTAATACGCGGTATATATACGGGCTACGGTCATTTAGTAATTCAGTCATAGTGTATAGTAGGTCTATGTGAGTCCTTAGATAGCAGTCAGTAAGTATATGTTTTATAGTAAGTCTACAGTTCAGTACTGGCAGTAGGGTTCGTCTTCTCCAGTAAATAGGCAAGTGTGAGTTAGCCGTGAATGGCCAATTCTCAACCTCGTTAAAACTACTTCTCTTCTAATTAGCCTTTTTGAGGAATGCCATTCACGAAGTGTATGTTTCAGTTCTCGAAGTTTGTTATCAGCTGTGGTAAACCAAGTTTTCTGCCATGAGTTGAGTATCATATGTTTTGCTTGGACTCGAATATCTTGATATGTACAGTATGTGTTGTCGTGAGTTCTTCTTTGAGTAGCTGATTTGGCAAGTTCGTCTACTTGTGTGCTTTTTTTAATGTTTGTATGTCCATTAACCAGTAGTTATTATTTTGTTAAATGTCCGGATTTTTTTTTATATGTACGAGGTGACTGGATGTGAACTATATATGTTTTTTAGTGAATGTAATGAGCTAAGAGAGTCAGTGCAAATTATGATGTCCGTGTCTGTAGTTTCAGGTATATTGTCTATCGCAAGTTGCAGGGGTTCAAGCTCAGCTGTATATATGCTAGTCTCATCTGGCAGCTTTATTTGAAAGTTAGCTGAGCCAACAATTGCAGCTGCCCCTACTCCTTGGTCTGTTTTGGATCCGTCTGTGTAAATAAATAGGTCATGTTTCTTGTCTGTTAGTAGAGAAGTAAAATGTTTTTGGTAATGATATTCAGAAGTCGGGTTATAATGATTACATTAAGCGCTGACTAAGCCCTTCATTTTAATAACATTATGAAATAAGGAGTATCAATTGGTTGAATATAGAGGGATTTATGCTCCCTCAATTTATTCTTCGTTAAGGTCAAAAACTTTAAAAGGTCACTAGCTGATTTGCCTTATGGGTAATTTGTTCCGTATGTTAATTTCTTCATCAACTATCGAAGTAAATTAATGCTAGATAGGAAGAGCAAGTGTGATAAAGAAGAGAATTAAGTAATACAGGAAGCAGGGGAGATTACTCAGGCCTTGCTTCCTGTTATCCCGCCCGATCCATTTATCCTAACTCCATTTCCAGGCGAAGAATCGATTCTTCCAATTAGTTACCAAACCAGCTTTCAGCCTACTAACTGCAAATTATCAACCTTCGGGAATTGCTAGTGTTTCTTCTTCCACCTGTAGCAGAATATACATCCAGAAGGTTTGGACTAATTCAGAAACGCCAGAGAAACAGGGAAAGGTTGTACCATATCTTAAGTGCTAATAAGATAGGCAATTAATACTTTAATAATTGATTATCCATGTCCAAACATCTCACTAAATTCCTACCGTGACGTAGAATTTGGAAATAAAAGTCCGTCACCCTGGGGCTGCGCAAACTAAGCAGGTTTCCCACGTATTTCCCTTTATCTCAAAAAGCAAAAGTTCAATAAGAACTATATTTGGTATTTACGCTTCAAATAATTCTGATTATTTTTAATATTACATGAGGAGGAGGGGGGGGGGATTACTGAAGGCCGAAAACTATAAAATGGAAATATCTCGGTTAATAATCAAGATAGTGGAAAAAATTTAAATAACAACATTTATAGAACATTACATTTGCAATAAGATTGGTTCTATATAAGTTTTCGATCCGCCCCATAATAAGGGAGATATTAAGTATTTTCGAAATTCCTCCTCTCTAACCCACCCCATCTCACTCGTCGGATTTCGGCCATTAATAATAACCATTAATAAAGCGACTAAATATCAAGTTTTGTAACGATTAAACCAAAATTATATATATATATATATATATATATATACAAAATTGTATATATATATATATATATATATATATATATATATATATACAATTTTGAACCCACCTCGTTTTTGTCATCTACTAGGTAGCCTCGATGGACATTTGAAGAAATTTCTGATAATCATGTCATGAGTTCAACCTCAATAGCAGATTCCTCTGGGAAATCTGCTAAATCAGACAAAAAGTGAAAGTTGTCTCATATCTTATGTACTAATATATGTATTTAATATTTTAAGAATTGATTTATCCTAGACCAAAAACCAAAGATCTAACTAAATTCCTTCCATAACGTGAAGGTTGGAAAGAAAAGGCCACAAGTGCAGAGACATCTGCATTTCTAATGCAATGATCGAATTTGCCATAAATTTGTATAACCTCGGACAGAGGGCTCCCTTGTCTTACACCTTTCTTAGTTCACACCCATTTATAATGAATTGTATACTATGGTTATAAATATCCAAATTATTACTAACCCATGTACTACAAATGCTGTTTTATACTTTTTTTTCTAAATCTCAAAATTATGTATTATCCGATTTATTTGTAATTACTCAGCTTTCAGTTAACACTTAAATTGGTGGAATTATTAGATGATTTCCCTTTAGGGAAATCAACTATTTTATTATAAGTGAAGGAAATTAAAGGCAAACAGCTGAGGACAAAAATAGAAATTCATTTTGTTTCTTACTCCTTCCAGTAATAGCAAACAGTAAAAATGTCAATGAAAATTAAGTTAAAGTTAGTTGGCGCCGTGGCTTGACTAAGCAGTCTTCAAGTCCCGTTATGTTCCATCACTTAGCAACTTTCCTTGTTAGCTGCTTCATTTAAGTCTAGAAAGTGAACGGAGTTTTTCTCCGTTTCTTCTGCCGGAAACTTTGCCAAGTTGGAGACTCGCGGAGACCGCAGCTTTTCGCAATGTTGGCAAAACCGCCCCTCGCTACAACCCCCAGCCTTTTAATTACGTTGGGGATTAGCTCAACAACCCCAACAGCTCTGGGATGTTTATGCCGCAGCATAAGGTGAACTACGAGTCTAACTGCTCAGTCAAAAGAATAGAATATTGATTAAGTTTTTCATATCAACTTGTGTTGTGGTGGGTATGATCCGAAAGGCATGACTAAATTGTTTTCTTCCCATTTAAATAAGTAGGTAAGCCTTGGAAAAATAAATGGTTGATACTAGTAATATATAATTATATAAGTGAGGCAGAGAGAGAGGGGAGAGAGAAAGAGAGGGAGAGAGAGAGAGAGAGGGGGGTGCGGGAAGGGAGGGGGGAGGGGGAGAGAGAGAGAGCGAAAGAGAGAGCGAGAGTGAGAGAGAGAGCGAGAGAGAGAGAGAGAGAGAGAGAGAGAGAGAGAGAGAGAGAGAGAGAGAGAGAGAGAGAGAGAGAGAGAGAGAGAGAGAGAGAGAATAGATAAAATATAATATAAATGTAAGTTGAAATTATATAAAGTATGGCAATTTAATGTAAATAGCAAATTAAGTATTGTTTATAATTTGAACTTGGGCCTGACCTCACTACTCGACTTCTGAGTAGTAAGGACGAGCTATTGTGATCTATTAAAATTCGGGTTTCAAAATTGTAAAAAAGAAATTGGATAGAACCGCTTGTATAAAGGGCAGCCTACAGGTAAAGCAAGGGTAAAGAAGGATAAAGAGAGAGAGAGAGAGAGAGAGAGAGAGAGAGAGAGAGGAATATGGTGGAAGATAACTAAGAATATACAAGTGACATGATGAGTTAATTTTAATGACAGCTATTCGAGAACCCCCAAGAGTATTTTATCCTCCATTCCGTAAACATAACTGTACCAATTCCTTTTGATGCAAGATTGGCTCTTTGAGGTACGCTATTGCGCCATAACGCATTTTCATTGCTTTAATGTTAAATTCCTCTTTCAAAAATTGTACTACTACTTGCTTAATATATAACCAAAAGTAACCTTAAATGATGCGGGGAGTTGAGCATATTAAATGGCATGTCACGAAGTTTAAAATTTCTTCAACACAAATTCGGATTATTTTGCATACTTTCTGAAGAAAATACGTTTAGGGACAACTGTGAAACAATTGTCAACATTAGACAAATATATTTGCATAATACTTTCAGTTTTAGTGCTTTGGATTACAGATGGTGCTCACCACTCACACTTTAGATCTAGGCATTTAATTGTTTAATTTGGGTACAACTTATTTGATATTGTTGAACCAATTATAGCACTTTACTCGAAATGTACTTGTTATTTACTACATTCTATTACAAAGGCCTGACATTTGTGGAAATTAATGAATTCATTCTCTCTTTCCCAATGAGTCAAAAGTTTGGTATTCTATAAGAAAAAGAAAATACATTACCAAATTTTAAAAAAGTCCGACACGCCGGGGCTCCGTAAATTGAGCAGATTTCCAACGTGAAGTTTAACAATTGAGAAATCTCACGAGAGCCGAACAGTTACAGAAACGGCCGAACTAGCTTTTGACGGAAACTCACGACTAGTACCGAAGCTAGCCGATCTCATCTCGTTCGTTACCAGCACGCAATTAATAAAAATGCAAATAACTCGGTTAATATTCAAGATAGAGAATAAGGAATATACCAATATTTATAGTAAATTTAAATTGCAATAAGATTAATTCCATACAAACGTAAAGTAACGGAGATATTTCGAATTTTCGAAAATTTTCCCCTCTAAACCTCCCCCCCCTCGCACTGGTCCGATTTCACCTATTAACGAACTTGATCTTTATTTTTACATAAAATGTTTAAATCCCGAGTTTGGTAATGATCAAGCAAAAATTTCGACTGCTAGATCATTAACACACAAATATATATATAAATATATATATATATATATATATATATATATATATATATATATAAAATTTTGAACGGACCTAAAAACACAGAAATTTATCGAAAATCGCGTTATGAGTACGACCTCAATAGCTGATTTCCCTTAAGGGAAATCTGCTAATAAATGAACATATAGAGGGGACCTGAGCTATTTCTTCTTTTCCTCCGCCACTTGTGGCCCTGAAAGATATATATGACATATGGCCATTTTAGAAGACTGTGTCGTACATATGTATGTTCTTTGGAATATTGGCTATGCTTCCATTCCATGAAATGTTGAATGTCTTCGGATATTTAAACAAGGATCCTTCAAACAACAAAGCCTTTCTAATTAGTTTTGTGTTTTGTATTAATTACTAAGCAAGTAATAAATGTATCTATGATTTATCAATTATGCTTGTTACCCAAAGACTTTAGAATAATTGAAAAAGGTTAGAGACAGTGAGAGGAGGGAGAGAGAGGAAGAGAGAGAGAGCAAAGAATACATAGTGAGTGAAAAGGTGATGATAGGAAAGAGAAAGATAAGATTATACAGAGAGCGATAACGTAAATATGAGGTTAAGCTACGAATATACATGTAATGAAAAAGTGAAGAAGGCAGAGAGTTAAGAATATATTACAGCAGAGGGCTGAGTATTTCTAGTGAGTTAGAAAGTGGAGACGAAAGACAGCAAAGAATACATAGAGAGTAAAAATTGTGAAGATATGAGAGATAAAGAGGGGCAGGGAGAGGGAGAGAGGGAGAGAGAGAGAGAGAGAGAGAGAGAGAGAGAGAGAGAGAAGAATATCTAGAGATTGCGAAAGTGAAGATGAGTGAAATCTAAGAATATACTGAGACTGAGAAATTGATGACGGCGGAAAGCTCAGAATTACTAGAGAGTGAGAAAGTGGAAAAAAGGAGAGCAAAGACTATATAATGATTGAAAAAGTGAAGATGAAAAAGAGAGAGAGAGAGAGAGAGAGAGAGAGAGAGAGAGAGAGATAAGAATATCTAATTAATAATTATCTAAAGAATATACTGCGACTGAGAAGGTGAAGAGAGCTAAGGATCTATTGCACAGGGAAAGTAAATACGGCAAAGAGCTAAGAATATCTAGAAAGTGAGAAAGTGAAGACGGAGGGAGAGAGAGAGCAAAGAATACATAGTGAGTGAAAAAGAGAAGATAGGAGAGAGAAAGATAAGAATATGCAGAGAGCGACATCAGACAGCTATATATATACTGAAAATGAGAAATTGAAGATGACAGAGAGTTAAGAATCTACAACACTGGTAAAGTGAATATGGCAAAGAGCTAAGAATATCTAGAGAGTGAGACAGTGAATACGAGAGAGAGAAAGAGAGAAAGAGAGAGAGAGAGAGAGCAAAGAAAAAAAAAATACCCGATTAGCCTAAGTTGCAAAAGACGAGAGAGAGAGAGAGAGAGAGAGAGAGAGAGAGAGAGAGAGAGAGAGAGAGCAAAGAATACTAGTGAGTGAAAAGGTGAAGATAGGAGAGAGAAAGATAAGAATATACAGAGAGCGATGACGTGAATATGAGAGAAAGCTAAAAATATTCCGGGAACGAAAAAGGGAGGATAGCAGAGAGTTAAGAATATATTATACTGAGAAATCGAAGACGGCAGAGAGCTGAGAATTTCTAGAAAGTGGAGACGAAAGAGAGAAAAAATACATAGAGAGTGAAAAAGTGAAGGTATGAGAGAGAAAGAGGGGAAGGAAGAGGGAGGGGGAGAGATTGAGAGAGAGCGAAAGTGAAGATGATTGAAAGCTAAGAATTTACTGAGACTATGAAGGTGAAGACGGCAGAGAGCTAAGAGTACCTAGAGACTGAGAAAGTGAAGTCGAGAGAGAGAGCAAAGAATACATAGGGAGTGAAAAAGTGAAGATAGGAGAGAGAAAGATAAGAATATACAGAGAGCTAAGAACATACAAGGAAATGAAAAAGTGAAGATGACAGAGAGTTAAGAATATATTACACTGAAGAAATTGAAGACGGCGGAAAGCTAAGAATTTCTAGAGAGTGAGAAACTGGAGACGAAAGAGAGTAAAGAATACATAGAGAGTGAAAATTGTGAAGATATGAGAGGGAGAGAGAGTGAGGGAGAGAGAGAAGAATATCTAGAGATTGGAAAAGTGAAGATGAATGAAAGCTAAGAATATACTGACACTGAGAAGGTGAAGACAGCAGAGAGCTAAGAATATCTAGAGATTGAGAAAGTGAAGACGAGAGTTAGGAAGAGTAAAGAATACATATTGAGTGAAACAGTGAATATGAGAGAAAGCTACGAATATACATGTAATGAAAAAGTGAAGATGGCAGAGAGTTAAGAATATTATTTATTTATTACAGCTCGGCAATTAGGCGATGTCGCTCAGTATCATTTATTTTCAATTCCTTAAATTAAAATGTTAAAATAAAGAAAAATGTTTTTAAAATTAGTAAAACAGTATAAAATATAGCTATATTTAAACTAAGGAATAAAATAAAACTAAGGAACCGTTAAAATAAAATTATGTAATACTATAATTTATGCGACAAATCTTGGCTTGAGGATGATGAAAGTCTAAGGCACAAGTATAAAAATGTATTATACAGCCATGTTCATAAAAAAACACAAATACGTATTAGTGGCATAATTTAGGATAAAAACGTAGCGAGATGAGTGGAGTAGGTGTGGTTTAAATTTTGTTGTAAAAGTTTATTGTCTTGAAGTGATTTAACAGTTTGTTTATATGTGGTGCTACCTTCTGTCATATTACGATATATTACATTGAGAAATCGAAGACGGCAGAGAGCTGAGAATTTCTAGTGAGTTAGAAAGTGGAAACGAAAGAGAGCAAAGAATACATAGAAAGTGAAATTAGTGTAGATATGAGAGAGAAAGAGGGCGAGGAAGAGAGAGAGAGTGAGTGAGAAAGAGAGAGAGGGTGGGAGAGAGAGTGAGCGAGAGAGAGAGAGAGAGAGAGAAGAATATCTAGAGATTGCAAAAGTGAAGACGAGTGAAAGCTAAGCTAATATACTGCGACTAAGGTGAAGACGGCAGAGAACTAAGATTACCTAGAGAGTGAGAAAGTGAAGTCGAGAGAGAGAGCAAAGAATACATAGTGAGTGAAAATGTGAAGATAAGAATAACAGGAGAGAGAGAGAGATAAGAATATACAGAGAGCGACGACAGGCAGCTAAGAATATACACTAAATGAAAAAGTGAAGATGACAGAGAGTAAAGAATTATTACACTGAGAAATTGAAGACGGCGGAAAGCTAAGTATTTCTAGAGAGTGAGAATCTGGAGAGAGAGCAAAGACTATATAATGACTGAAAAAGTGAAGATGAAAGAGAGGAAGAGAGAAGAATATTCCGCGACTATGAAGGCGAAGACGACAGAGCTAAGAGTACCTAGAGAGTGAGAAATTGAACATGAGAGAATATAGATAAAGTGAGGAAGTGAAGCTTGTAGAGAGCTAAGAATATAGAGAGAAAGAGGAGCGAGATAGAGAGTGCTCCTTATTGCTGGTAGAATAATAGAACCCCCCCTCCCCTAACTAACACCCCCCCAGCCAGTTACTGGGAAGTGTGATATACGGCTAGAGTGGTAGTCTTTGTTCGGGCCTACTTTTATTCGGCCATCCGTCAGGGACTTGCCCGATGTGTGAATGGCTTCCAGAACAAAGCATTCCTCGTCGTAAATCTAGGAGTCGCCACTTCCACCTCCTTTACTCAGGTATTCTATGAATTTTCATGAGACTCCCCCATCAGACCTCCACAGATCTTCCTAACCTATATAAATTGAAATTTATTTTGTCTAGAACTTTTCAATTTACCTCTGATAAATTTCTTCTCAGTAGTTTAAATCACAGAAACCCGGAAAGCGTATGTTTAGGCGAGTTAACTATTAGCCAAGACTCTAAATGAATATTCACATATTTATCTTTAATTTTTGTTTGTAAGGCTCAAATACATAAATTCCGTTACCTATGATGTTATTATAACGTATCTTTTTTATATAAGAGTTAACTAAATGAATAATTAATACTGTGAAGGTCTTCGGGTATTGACCGTGTCTGCATTTTTGTTGCCAACGTTTCCCTAGACATGCTTCTAGCTTTCTCAGGGCTATCTCTGAGACTGAAGAGTTGTGTGTTCAAGTCAGGTATACATGTAAGTCTTATCCGGTTTCCTTTGGCGGAGTCTTCCCTTCCAGGTGTCTACGGATACTTCTTCAGTGATCGTTCGCCGGCTATACTGTCGTTTTTGTTTCTTGTCTGTGGTCACTGTGGAATGACGGGCTTCCAGAGTTTGCTGAGTCTGTATCCAACCTCTCTGTTGAAGTTACATGGGCATTTCGTTATTTCTATGGCTTCTCGAACAAGTCTTTCTTGATATCGGTCCACCTTTGCCAGCACCTTAACTTCATCGAATTTGATGTTATGGTTAGTTTCCCAAAAGTGTTGTATCTTGTATCTTGAGATCTCTGTTGTACCTTTAACAAAAGGTATTACGGCTGTTTTCCGGGGTTCATCTTCAATTGATTTTGTCTTCTTTTCTTTTTTCTTTTTACCCGAAGACCTTAACAGTATTAATGACCAGGACCGTGGAAGTCTATGAGTATATATAAATGAATAATTGCTCTAAAATTCAGTACTTTCATTTTTGAGTTTTGATTTTCTGATAGTGGTTCAGTGTCAATAAGTCATGGGCAAAACTGAAACAATTTGATTATATGCTTTTCTTGTTTTCTATTTACTAACTTATAATTATCTTCTTTTTATCGTACTTATGTCTATTCTGGGCATTTCGGATTTGGTCGGTTTTTATAGTAAGCACATCGTAATGTAGTACTATGTTTTCTGTCGATTGAAGTCACCCTAATATCCCTTGTTTGTAACTTTCTATGTTCCCTGGTGTCCGCAAACTACCAGTTCTATATTTTACAGGGTCATGAAAATGGTCTCAATGACCTTTTGTTTGACTGAAAAAGTATTTGTTTTCAGTTTACGTTATGAAAAATGGTTATAAGTTTGCCGTATCCGTGTAATTTTACATAGACTACATTAATATCCTTTTAGATTTATTTTTTTGATCAAAAAATGACGGAGTTGTTAGGGTAATCCTTCTCTTAGGAGAACTGGATATATTATGGATCTCGTTAAGAATACAAAACGTTTCGTATCTTGCTGACTAATTATTCTAAGGGGCAATTACAATTAGCTTCATAATTTTGAGAAAAATAATATTTTTAAATAAATTCTAATGTGGTTTTTAGACACATTGTGAGAGCGTTTATTAAATCTGAATGCTTAAATGTCGGGAGGTAAATTCTGCTGGGATTTGAACTTTATTTGATAATGGGCACATCTTTTCTACAACACACGTCAGAAAAGAGTAGCGACTTCTAGATAATCATCTAGTTTAGACTTAGTATCCGAAAGAGGGCGAATATATATTTTAAAATAAACTTTGTATTTAATCTAGTTGTCAATTGAGAAACAATCGTGTATGGTATATACGTGTATATAATTAATTTAATAATTTTATACCCTAGACCTCCATTGTTTTATGGTTTATTAAAAATACATAAAGAAATAGGGAAAAGAAAGATGTAGTCTTCCTGCATTAAATAGGGAAAAGAAAGATGTAGTCTTCCTGCATTAAATAGGGAAAAGAAAGATGTAGTCTTCCTGCATTAAATAGGGAAAAGAAAGATGTAGTCTTCCTGCATTAAATAGGGAAAAGAAAGATGTAGTCTTCCGGCATAAAGTCCACGAAGACTTCATCTTTCTTTTCCCTATTTGTGCATTCATTCACAAGTCGTTAATCCTTTGACCAGCAAAAATTATTAGTCAATATCATGCAATTAAACTAAGATGAAATACTATGTGAGAAAAAAGCTTACTCTTAGATCAAAAATGGAAAATGTTTGGCAGGATTAATTATAAATAAGTATCCTAGGAAATCCCATAAAAATTTTTAGAGTTTCATTCCAGGTGAAATAAGGAAATATTATTTTAATTTTGAGTGTTGAATATTAAGATAAGGTTGTCCCCCCGCTGGAAGAGCAATATACATGAGCCGTTTAATATTGCCTAGACCCTCCACTGCCATCTAAATATTGGGAAATTCTACGGGGAAAGGGGGTAGGGCACACCAAAATTCTACGGAAGTGGGGCACCCTGAAATTAAACACTCCTTGACTCCGAGCATTCCCTCGGCCCTAAGTATTAAAATATCCACTAAAATGACGTGCCGACTTGCTATATGTAAGAAGTCCAACCATAAATCAAAAAAGTATTTGTAAAAGTAGGCTTTGTAACCCTTATAACACCAAGTAGGAAAATGAAGAAGAATCATTATTTTGAGGAATTGAGGGTGATGCACTAAGAGAAGTGTGTAAATTTAATGGTTCTAATTCTTATATTTAAGGGTATTTATTAATCCTAGTTCTTACTTCCCCTATTAATCCTGATGTAAAGGGAAAATCGGATCCCAGACTGGAGCAAACAATATATCCAGAAGAAAGATTTCATTAATAAAAGTGAAAATTACAGAAAAAGAGAACATCTCCCAGTAACATACAAAATTCTGATATAAATAATTCTTGACAAGACACTATATACCTGACGTCTATTGTGTATTAGATGGCACAATAGAGCCTTGAGCGATAACCAAACAGGATTTACAATGAAAAGAAGCAATTCGAATGAAGTAGTACACTGAAACAGATACACTGAAGATAAGTACCAAGGGCAGAAGTCAATCTGGGGTGGGCGTACCTACACTCTGTACTCATTGAATTCATAGAAAACGCCTATCCTAGGACCTATTTGATATTAATTTCGCTAATCTGATCTTGAGTCTTATGATCCCTTGATCAAGACATCAAAAGGCTCTTGAAACAAAATGACTACAAATCTATTTTCAAACATACACAGAATGATGGATGCGAGAAGCAAAAATTGAATAACTTGAACTTAAATATCCTGGTTGGTAGAGGTCAACTCTTCTACTAGATTTAACTCTATAAATCGGTCGTCAGACAGGGCGAACACACATCGTGGATTTATAGAGACACAAAAAATAAGGTTACTGCCGTAATAAAGAAATCTTATAGTAGAGGTTTTGTTAGTTAGATAGTTGAATAATATGAGATCAAGGTTCATATAGGTATAACACTCCTAAAACTACTCTCAAAGACAAGAAGAGATGTAATATCAGAAACGAAAAGGTTCAATTCATATAAGACAGTGGCTGAAAAAGAGTAAGGTTGTCAAAGCAAACTAGAAAGACATCGCCCAGGACAGATCAAGACATAAAAGGATAGTATAAGTGGCTAAATATCTGCATGATCGATGGTCGAATGTATATACACACCAGTATATATTTGTAGGTTTGCCATCCATATTTTATAATCTAGGAGCATCAACAGGACTTAAAAGCAGCGTTTGGCACTTTTGAATTGTCTATCTTTATTTTAATACATTTCTGGTCCAATTTAACTGTTACTTTCACAAGGTTGTAAAGAGCTGCATCATCAATCCATTGCCAAATGTGGAACATTGTGTGCAATATGTTTTGAGGAAAGACAATATATTTTAGAGCTCTGGCGGAGCATGTGTATGTCGCGACTGTTTTTTTTATTTTGGTCTGCATAAAAAATGACAAAAAAGATTTCAAATACGAGGGAATTTATGAGAGGGTCATATTATTAGATAATAATTGGAGGAATGCAAATTGAAAGCTGGATGTATTACAATGCTTTCCACTTTAGTAAATGAAACACATCCCTTGAATGATCACTGCCCCATCTGCATAATGAGATGTATTTGTCGTAGTGCTTTTCTCTCTCTCTCTCTCTCTCACTCTCCTCTTTCTCTCTCCTCTCTCTCTCTCCTCTCTCTCTCACTCTCTCTCTCTCTCTCTCTCTCTCTCTCTCTCTCTCTCTCTCTCTCTCTCTCTCTCTCTCTCTCTCTCTCTCTCTCTCTCTCTCTCTCTCTCTCTCTCTCTCTCTCTCTCTCTCTCTCTCTCTCTCTCTCTCTCTCTCTCTCTCTCTCTCTCTCTCTCTCTCTCTCTCTCTCTATCTCTCTCTATATCTCTCTCTCTCTATATCTCTCTCTCTCTCTCTCTCTCTCTCTCTCTCTCTCTCTCTCTCTCTCTCTCTCTCTCTCTCTCTCTCTCTCTCTCTCTCTCTCTCTCTCTCTCTCTCTCTCTCTCTCTCTCTCTCTCTCTCTCTCTCTCTCTCTCTCTCTCTCTCTCTCTCTCTCTCTCTCTCTCTCTCTCTCATTCTCTCTCTCTCTCTCTCTCTCTCTCTCTCTCTCTCTCTCTCTCTCTCTCTCTCTCTCACACACACACACACACACACAACACACACACTCTCATTTGCTCCCTCCCTCTCTCTCAATCTCACACGCCTAACATTCCGCTATGAGATCTTACAACGCACTTTGAACTTAAAAGTTCTTCTTTACTTGTAACAACTGGTACTTCATGGCTATCTAACTACATCTAAGGAGATTAGACAGCAGAGTTTTTTTTGTTTTTTTAAGGGGATTAGAAGAGTTTATTGCTAATCTCAGTACTAGTACTCTTAGTAGTAATACTCCATCCTTAACAAGAGTGGTCTCCTTTAACACAGTCAAGCCCCTTCTCTGGAATTTCTTTTCCAGGAAGTCGACCAAGCCATGGTGCCTCAGAGTCCTAATGCCTTCCACCAAAGGGCACTTCTGCACAATAAGTGCTCCACTTTCCTGGTCTCGGCACCCTGCTTTGCAACCAACGACCACCTTGGACCTAACCTGGCCACTAGACAACCTTAGTCTCGTCCGGAGTGAGCGTGAATACAAACGAAGGAACCGGGCATACACCCCTCCAGTGAGCCTGCCTGCATCTCTGCGAATCCACCCCGTTGAGGCCTTAACCTCTTTAGCCTGGGTTAACTCCTGACCATCCGTGACCGCACGAGAACCCTAGCATCTGGAGGAATCGCAGCAGAAGTGATACCGAGCAAACCTTTTCTCACGCCAGAAGGGTACAGACCGAGTAAGATTAACAACTCCAAGCCCACCGAACTTAACAGGGGAAAACCATCTTTCCTCCAATGCCAATTGGATATATATATATATATATATAAAATTTTGTGTGTGTGTGTGTGTGTGAGTGTGCGCGTGCGCGCTTGAGTGTGATTGCGTATGCGAGTGTGTGCTTATGCGTGCATATATACTGCCACAATATTTAAGAAAACTAGCAGAATATATAGTGAGTATTGTTCAATTTTGTGAATTTATACGTCTAGAATAGATTTAACTTTTGGCTAAGTATTTGTAAAGATAAGCCAATAACGTATCTATATATCTAATAAATTGATGTAATACTTAAATGAGACCATATAAACAAAACCTTACTTCAACAAACTGATGTTTTAAATAACTATTCAATTTGAACTAGGATTGTCAATTATATGCCTTGAGCTATTACATTCAGTCCATCGTGCATAACTAGTTATGGCATAAGGGCGGTAACTGATTATGACCTACACAACCTTCAAGTACTGCCAGATAGAATGTTGAACCGTTGAAAAGCAAATAAATGGAAGGGAGAGAGGTGCATAAAGCTAATGAAAGAGGAAGGTTTATGAGGTGATAAAGCAGAAAGGTGGTGAGTGAGGATCATACGCTGAGGAGCCCCGAGGCCAGCGGGGAGCAACAGGTCCCTCACTATCCGTTTCCCGCCCATAGCTTCTACCATAATGATTCTGATTTAGAAAATTTTATCAGAGGTCTAATCGAACACTGTAATGAAAGGTAACAGATTTGTGGCTCGAGAATAGGAATGTTACTTAACTATTCGTATGGAGGAATGACAGGATAGTCAGCCGGAATGCTGTATGGCAGCCAAACCATTCATTAAGGGATCTTATTTATATATCATTTTATTAGCAGATTTCTCCCAAGGGAAATCATCTTTTGAGTTCGTACTCATGACGCGATTTTTATCAAAAATTTCCGCAAATCTCCATCGATCCTTCCTAGGAGGTGACAAAAATGAGGCCAGTTCAAAATTATATATATATATATATATATATATATATATATATATATATATATATATATATATATATTTCTGTTACCTCTCTGGCGGTCGCAATTTTGTTTGATTGCGTTTTATGTAAAACGAAAGTTCAAGACCGTTAACGGCGGAAATCGGAATGGAATTTCGAAAATTGCAAATATCTTCGTTATTACACATTGGTTCGAAAAAGTGTATAGAGCCAGTGTTATTGCAAATTTGATTCCCTATAAATGTTGTTATACACGTACTTTCTCTATCATGAATATTAACCAAAATATTTGGGTTTTTTAGTTTTCAACCTTTAGCAACCCCCCCCCCCACTCCTACACACGTCAAGTTAACAATAATCTGTTATATCATGAGCTACTTTATTTTAAGCTCAAATAATAAATATTGTTTTCAAGAGACATTTATTATGCGAGGTACATGCAAATCCCGTGCACGATGACGTCATTAATTAAGATTTTACGTTCAAGTTTCAAAGATGTTTACGTGATCTATGCATACTCGATATTTAACTGTCTTAGTCGACACTAAAGACCAAACATTTTATGGGTGGATCTGGAATAGTGGGGCGGGGGCTGTTTAGAGAGGAGAGAATTCGAAATTCTGGCGTTATTATGAGTCGGAGCGTAAAATGTTGTAGGGCCAATCTTGTTAAACTATTGATGCTCAACAATTGTCGCGCAATTCATTTTTTTCGAAAATCAAGTATTTAGCGAGTTATTCGTACGTTTTTGTATTCACCCTCCAACTAACCCCCCCCCCGCTTCCCTCTACTCATTTGTTTTTTTACATTGAAATAGGGAACATGTTGTTATGAGAGATCGAAGAGATCGTTGATTCCAGCATGTGGGAAATCTGCTTAGTTTACGAAGCCCCTGCTTGACGGACATTTTTTACAATAGGAATGCTAGCTATTAATTAGACGTATAAGAAGTTAGCAGATTTTAGTTATTGTTTCATTATATTACACAACATTTGATTTTTGTATGGTATAAAACATCAAGTTTCACGCTACTGAATGAATAGTTGAGAACTGTGTCCTAAGATAAGTATAAACACCGGACTGAAGGCCTGACAACAAACTACGAACTGTTAAGAACACAATTTACGTGCGGCCATCAAGTTTCGGAAACTCTAGGAGAGAAGAAGTAGTTCTCCCGAGAATTAGAACCGGCATCACCAAATTAACACACTCATACTTAATGGCAAATAGATACAAATCCACTTGCTCATCTTGTAATTCAATCGGTGATAAGACATATACTCATAGAATGCAGATATCAAGAGCTCCCCTACGACTTACAAAACTATTAACAAAAGGAAGCCTACAATAACAACATATTCTCATCCACAAAATTCATACATACGACTAAATTTAACATACAAAATCTACAAAGGTGTAGAAAAAAATTTCAACTTATATGCATTAATTGACACGTGTACGTGTGATTTATGAATTATATGTAAATATATGTGTGTGTATATATATATATATATATATATATATATATATATATACATAAAAGGCTTTATTTCTCGCAGATGATTTTCTGATGTTCTATGTCAACATTTTTTCCATTCATTTAATGCTGTCTGTAGTATTTGTAAATGTAAGTATAGTAGGATCACTAAGTTAGGAAGAAGATTGTCTCTGGGTTGCATGCTTGGCGAGTTTGTCCAAGTCGTATGTACGTCCGATATTTTCATGTCCTGGAATCCACATCATTCTCAATTTTGTCTTTAATTTTGAAACGTGTTCTAGAATCTGGATAATTAAGAGATGAGTGTTGTAAATTTGTTTGAAGGAATGTAAACAACGAAATGAATCAGAGTATATAGCAATGTCATGTAGTCTGTAAGTTTGACAGTCCAAAGAGGATGCAATTCAGCGGTGTATATACTGCTATTTTTAGGTAGGCTTAATTCATCATCTTCTACACTAGCCGCTGCTGCACCGGAACTTATTCAGTTTTGGATCGGTCCGTGTGAATGGGTAGAGTCTGTGTATTGGTGGCTGAATACGCCATATCTCCAGTATATGGAGATATATGTGGTTAATGCTATTTGAATATTTTGAAGTTGATATCCATACAAGGACATCGGTGATGTCCTTGAATATTGTAATTATTTGTATGTATCATCATCTGACCCAAGACTAAATTTGAACACTAACTTTTGAAAATTCCAAATGCAATATATATGCTGATGTTGAAGGCCGAAGTAGCACTTGGAATATGTCAATTTCCAGAGTATGAGCCTCATTTAACATACAAGAGGTTTTCTCTTGTCTCATGCTTACAAGAAAGGAAATAGGAAGAAATACTCGACACACTACTTTAATCCAGGCCCCATATAATTAGAGAACTAATACGATGTACAATATTGTTGCGAAAATTAAATACATGAAGGATTATCAGAGAGAGTCGCGTATTTGGGAAGTGCGAGGTAGATCAAAGAAGCCAACAGAGGGTCTAGCTCCTACTAGTCGCTTCCAGTCCAGACATCGAAGGGCCTAGCCAATTCTCCTTTGATGTATGCCGACAACCTACATAAAGAACCGGCCAGCCGCGGGCTAGTTACTTTTATGATCAGCTGTCTTGATGGTCACTTCAGTGCTACAGTGCAGTGCAGTAAAGTGTTTTTATGTGAAGAACAGTTTTGTGCCGTGACTGTAAGTAACAGTTTAGTGCCGTGCAGTGTCGTTAACTTCGTGAAGTAAAGGACAGTGCAGTGCCGTCTTCCTATGAATTTCAGTGACCGTGAGTGAATTATTGGATTGTGTAATCTGAAGGACAGTGTCGCTATCAGTGCATACTGTGAGTAGCAATTAAGAATAATTATCCAAGTGTATTGAGCATTGTTAAATAAATTGTGCAGTGATAAAAACTGTGAAACTTGTGTGTGTTTAATTTTGCAATCCAAAAGAACTTTTATTAAAAACGTTTATTACTGGTATTGTAATAAAAACGTAACAATATAAACTAATAATCAGGATCAATAAAAAGGCCTTGTCCTCTATTATTGTTTTTAATTTTATGCAAAGTGCACTTTCAGAGTCAGGGCTCCATCGTCAGTGCCCGATTATAGCAGTGTAGCCTGGACCAACACCGCCTGTCGACTCCGGGGGCACAGTAACCCGGCGGTTTTGGTCCAGCCCTATACTGCTATAATCAGGCACTGACGATGGAGCGCTGACTCTGAAAGTGCACTTTGCATAAAATTAAAAACAATAATAGGGCGCAAGGCTTTTATTGATCCTGATCAATTGGTTCTTCTAACACCCAGCATATTCTAGAGATAAACTAATGACTGGCATTAGCTAATAAATGTCTTGTACCTAATCACAACATTCATTTATACTTGACTGAAAGGGGGGTTACTGAGAACTTTACGAAAGAGGAGAGCTAACAAACTCCGCATCATTATTAACTCCATTGAATGAATGCGAGAGATGTGAAAATGTTTACTTTTCTTTCGTCTTAGTCATATTTATTACTTTTTGATTATGGAGAGGCAATAAGTACATTTTCAGAAATGCTTCACTGTTCAAATAGGTTTTATTTTCTTCCATCATGACATTCCAAAGCAATGGCATGAAATATAACGTTTATAATATTCAACACTCAGCTTCCTCTGGACATTATTTCCCAGATGAATAACACAGGAGGTTGCTGAGTGTAACCGTACCACTCCCAAATAGAAACAGGGAGACATCGAAATAGACTGTAACTCCATTGTTACCTATGTAAGTATGTCCATTTTGATTCCTCTATAGTTCGTATCGACATCTCCACATTACAGGACAGGGCATAGAAAGGCAAGGTGTCTGAACGTTATCGGAGGCAAAGTTCCGAGCTTGAAAGGGACGCGAAACACGAAGCTATGACACTCTGACATACAGAGACCCTGTGTGAGAGAGACAGGGTGAAGAACCTCTGTGTAAGTCAATAGAAATCTACCTCTTTACAATGGGTTGAATAGAGTCGATACAATAGTTGGTATTGTATTTGCAGGCGCGAGGAAGGACATCTCCACTGATCTACTCATGTCAGAGACCTTTTCTCTCCGGAAACACATTTTCATATAATTTACAAAGAAGGAAGCAACATACTGGAATCTAAACCTCGTTCGCCCCACCATTATCCTTGGAGAAAAGATAGCTTAAACAACGAATATAGATTATTCGTAGTCTCACCATTCTCGATTCAGCTTGCTATGTTGCAAAGGGGAAAATGCATTAAAGAATTTTATGTCATACAAATATTATAAATACAGTATTTGCTAAGTTTCAGCTAAAGGAAATTTTCTAATCTTTCACCGTAGACTTTCGATGAATCAATGCTCTTTCTGAGTCAAAATTGCATTATTAGTGTGAAACTCAGTTGATTGGTAGGGTCATTTCTAAACATATTATAGAAAAGATGCTTTTCCAATGGTTCAGGGAGTAACTTCAAATACTTCGCCTGCCTATAATTCATTTGCAGGTTTCATGGGCGAATGTCAAGCTGCACCCAAATGGAAATTCTTCATATCATTACCAAACGTATCAACCATTATGTCTCTAATCACAATGAATTACACTTGACAAATTAAGAGTGCATCAGGGCCAAGATTCTCGAAGAAATCTTAGAAGGGTTCTGTTGCCAATTATCTTAGCACGTGTGAGTTAGCGCACAAATCCAGCAGATCCATAGTCCGCCCATACCAGATCCATAATCTGCCCATACCAGATCCATAGCCCGCCCATACCAGATCCATAGTCCCCCCATACCAGATCCATAATCTGCCCATACCAGATCCATAGTCCGCCCATACCAGATCCATAGTCCGCCCATTCCAGATCCATAGTCCCCCCATACCAGATCCATAATCTGCCCATACCAGATCCATAGTCCGCCCATACCAGATCCATAGTCCGCCCATACCAGATCCAAAGCCCGCCCATACCAGATCCATAGTCCCCCCATACCAGATCCATAATCCGCCCATACCAGATCCATAGTCCGCCCATACCAGATCCAAAGCCCGCCCATACCAGATCCATAGTCCGCCCATACCAGATCCATAGTCCGCCCATACCAGATCCATAGTCCCCCCATACCAGATCCATAGTCCGCCCATACCAGATCCAAAGCCCGCCCATACCAGATCCATAGTCCGCCCATACCAGATCCATAGTCCGCCCATACCAGATCCATAGTCCGCCCATTCCAGATCCATAGTCCCCCCATACCAGATCCATAATCTGCCCATACCAGATCCATAGTCCGCCCATACCAGATCCATAGTCCGCCCATTCCAGATCCAAAGTCCACCCGTTCTATTAGTACTAGCTCAACAGCGTTCAACACTACAATTACTTATTGTCTATAGACTGACCAAAATCACAAATGAAATCATAAGTAAACTAGCTTAGCATGAATTGCAGAAATGTCAACAGGTCAGCAATTCATTACGAAACTTCAATGGAAATCAAACAAAAACTTTGTAGTTTTGGTCTCATTCTCTGCAATGACAAGTTACTGTTGGTCATGTGACGGTGTAAATAAATTCATAAATTACATATCAGAAGGGCATCAAAAATAACGAAATCTGATTGCACCACATTACTTCCTTGTACTGTTATTGAGTTAAATAATCAAAATGTTATAAGGTCATCATTTGATATGATTCATTTTAAAGTAAATTCGATATCTTCGTTTCAATTCAACTTTTTTTTCACCCCCCCCCGTTTGATCTAAAAGAGTGGTGCATAATTGGAAGTACAATAGTTCTAAATACGAAATGAGTGGGTAAGAGTTATTCGTAGATACGTACAGATATCACTCCGAAACTAGTCAAAATGTGTTCGGGATGCGGTTAATTCCATTAAAATATGAAAACAGAAAAATTTCGCGGTTACAATACCTCCTTTATTTCATGCAAGGAAGTAAAAATAAATAACATAAACAATCATTTTATTGACTAACTCTTCCAATTGACTAGCCACCATTGACCACAGTAATGGCTTCGTTACGAAAATTGACAAAAAATGATATGTGGCTTTCGGGTTCATTCACTGCCACCAGACCACATTTAACACAAAATTACGTAATTTGTTTTTTAATATACTACCCTATTTTTACTAAAACAATATTGGGATCAGAATAGTTTTCCCTATCCCCTCCCTATTTACCCAAATTTCATCAGAAGCTTCTCTGTTTATTGCTGTTATGTTACTTGCGGCAATTGGTAATTAATGTAAGCCCAAGGCTCCCTTAGAGTACACACTACAATCAGTAGCTAGATTCCTCCAATTGTAAGTTCTAAAGAGATTGAGTTTCCTTGGGAACAACTGCCTATTCTTCTTGCCCGTCCTGAGGTAACAAAAAATATTTTTTTGGCAAGCTGCCTCTGATTTTTCTTTCTAAATGACTCGAACGTCTCAGATGAGTTATCTTAATAGAATAAATTAAGTGAATTACTACACTGTCTTTACGCTTATCCGAATATCCTACTTAGGAATCTTCTGTTTTCCTTGGGCAGTCTCAACACATGCAACCACAAATAATTCAGTTGATGTTTTCTTTATTTACTGTTTTCGTCCATTTGAAAAGCCCTTTAATAATAATAGTGATATTTGTTATGCTCCCTCATCGAGTTTGGTAACGAAAATCGTTGGTTCAAACAAGATGTTAGTTAAAGGGCACTGCTCTTGGACAAGTGATCTGAAAACGCTACAACAAATATTTTTTAAGGAGGGATGCCTTTTTTTTTTTTATTCTTGACCTCAAAAATGGGATTACAATCCATTTTAGTATTACAAATATTCCCCGATGAAGTAATATCAAAGTATCAGACTAATTTACCTATACATCAAAATTATGTAAATGTAAAAACTTTATTACTTGAAAAGGAGATACCCATATTTTAGAACTGATGATTTTAGACATGTACTTTATAAGCATTCACTTGGTGTTCTAATTTTAACATTTATCCAGCCGTATATAATAAGTCTGAAAAAAGAAAATAAAAATAAGGAAACGATTCGATGAATGGGCTGTTCGCATTCTGCTCTAAACGACTCTAAAGTAGGAATTAAATGAAAATAATACACTTTATTTGTTATATTAAATTAGCTTTGGAAGGAAAATAAAAATACTCGGCGTGGAGTCTGTTTGTGAAAGAGAAGAGGGCTTTAAGCAGAGTCTGCTTAGGCCTCTACACGCTGGAGGCGGAGTAATTTTGAAAGCTCCTTCTCATAATAAATGCAGAGAGCTAAAAGAGATGTTTCTACTTTTGAGCGACTTTTTTCCTTTCGCGGTACCAGAAAAAAAGGAACATAACCTGTCTTATATAACCATTCTAAATAACTCTCCTCCTCCATTCGCCTTTACAAACATATTTCAAATATTCATCTTCTCCGTCCTTCTCAACATTGTCAGATTTGTTCATTCTGTCCAAGTCCAGCATTACGCTTTTAGTGGTTGAGATTTTTTAAAATTAATTTCTCTCCTTTTGGAAGAAATCTGAAAGCAAACTTCTGCCATGCTGTCAGCCGTGTCATCTCTTAGCTAATGCATCTTCCTCATTATTTTCAGGCCCCCTTCTTTTAATGAGTTTCTTCCAAGAAAGAATGAGAAGTCAATCACATGGCTATGTTTCTACAATATTCTCATCTGAACATATATATAAACAGGGGAAACGGCATTATCTAAAACAAACTGATGTTAAGCACTTAAACTATCTCCTTTTCAAGTATTAATTTTTTTACATTTCCATAATTTTGACATATAGTAAAATTAGTGTGGAACTTGGATGCTACTTCATTGGAGAATATTTGTAATACCAAAATGGATTATAAACTCGTTTTTGAGGTCAAGAATCAAGGAAAAAGGCGTCTCATTCAGAAATATTTATTCTTGCGCTTTCAGAGCATTCGGCATCATCAGTATCTTTTCATAGGCATCGTGTTTTAACAAAAGATTTCTTGTTGTGGTAGTTGAATCCTTGATTCAAAGAAGTTATCTGTGAAAGACACTGATGATTGAGGGAGTCTGAAAGCCCGCTCAAAAAAATAATTGTGAACGAAAGAGGGCTATTACCTGTGATGGATTGTAAAAATAAATTTCACCAATATCGATGTTACCATTTATCTATTAATGGTAGTATTTGGTACCAGGTTGTGTATTTGGCATAGATGAAACCGGTCTAGTGAAAGTATGTCTCTTTAACCCATGGCCTGGGTGACTACGTTTTTACCATTGAGGATTCTGTAAACTAGATGAAGCATTGAAGTAAAGAACGAGAAATGTTTAGTGTTATAATAAAGTGCAGTCACTATCTGATAATAGAATCCCAAAGAAATGTTTCAATAGACTAATAGCGTTGGATTCCAGTAATCAAGATATAAGTTATAATTGGATTACACAAATAAGATCTATAACAAACTTAAATAATTTTCAATAATAATTCAGCAATAACTCATCTGAAATAAATTTCCTAGCAAATAAAAAGACAATTTTAGAAAGAGCAACTAATCACACACTACCTACCACCAATAGAGTATATAAGTCATCATGCAACCCTTTTTATAGAAATGCCTGTCATTATTACAGTCCCTGACCTGAAGTTTATCGCAAATTCAAAATGAATATGAAGAAAATAAGATTATCTCAGGTAAAAAAAAACGCCTCGTTCCTTCACTATTCTTTATTCGTTGTGACAGATCGCTTTCAGAGCATACGCTCCATCATCAGTGCCCTGCTGGCAAACAAATACCATAAAAACGTTGTACAATATGTCATTTAATTGAGAAATTTAGAAAATATATGTACATGTCAATACATGTACAAGAGTTAAAACATACAACTTTAAATTACAACCTAAAAATTAGTGTCCCAGTGAATATTTACAGAAATAAGAAAAACTATTTTCACAGATTAAAATTAAAAACTTGTCAGTACAATATATACACAATTTCAATAAATAGTTAAAATAAATAAATGAATATTTACAGTTAAAAAGTCTAAAATAGAATAAATAGTAAAAAACGAATAGTCCAATTAAAATTAAAAAACCAAAAATGAAAAAAATGAAGGAACAACCACCGGGGAGCTACAGAAAGCAATATAACGTAATACAAAAAACGTAAAAGAAGAAAAATAGAAAAGCGAGACAATGACTAACCTCTTCACAATGATGTGACAAGAAGCAAGGATTCCCTGTGACTGAGGCCTCGGGACCGGAGAGTCATGAGAGAGGCTTCCGAGACATGCCTCAACCTGGTTCCTTCTCCCGTCTTATTAATATTCAGGCCTCCTTTTTTCATCCTATCTAGCTTTATGAATAGGTTTTCGGCTATGCTCAGGGTCTTGCCTTTTTTTGCTTCGTAGAGCAGCTCATACTTTATAGCAGATTTCTCATGACCCTCCTTCTTGATGTGGGCAAGGAACTCTGTGTCTCTGGTAACATGCTCTTTCAGCCGGTTTCTGATCATTCTTCCACTTTGACCGACGTACGATGCCTCACAGCTAGAGCATGTTACCCTGTACACTCCCGACTTGTTCAGTGAGTCAACAGGATCCTTGACCCTCGGGAGCATTGCTTTCAAAGAGTGTCGACTTTTGAAAGCAGTCGTCATCCCGAGTGTCTTGAGTTTATTTCCAATCTTATGAGCCACAGAGCCCAGATACGGAATAGAGGGAAACGTACGTCCTTATTTCAGTTCATCTGACCGTCGCCGACCTCCATATCCATGGTCAACTTCCAACGGAGCCTCTTCTGGACTAGTCTGTCCACCGCCCCATCCTTGTAGCCGTAGTTGGCACATTCAACAGCCTGTCTACAAGGAAAATCAGGCCTGACATCTTGAATTGGGGGTGGTGGAAAGAATCCGCCGGTATTATCAGGTCTGTCAATGACCTCTTCCTAAAAATACTAAAGAATGGCCACTACCTCGCTTCTCCATCTCCAAATCTAGGTAGCACAGCTTATTATAATAATAATAACCACCCCCAATACAAGATGTCAGGCCTGATTTTCCTCGTAGACAGGCTGTTGAATGTGCCGTTGGATGAAAAGACCTATGAAGCTGAGCTGCGCAACATCAAGTGCATAGCATCCAACAACGGCTACAAGGGAGGAGGGTCATGAGAAATCTGCTATAAAGTATGAGCTGCTCTACGAAGCAAAAAAAGGCATAGCCGAAAACCTATTCATAAAGCTAGATAGGATGAAAAAAGGAGGCCTGAATATTAATAAGACGGGAGAAGGAACCAGGTTGAGGCATGTCTCGGAAGCCTCTCTCATGGCTCTCCGGTCCCGAGGCCTCAGTCACAGGGAATCCTTGGTTCCTGTCACATCATTGTGAAGAGGTTAGTCATTGTCTCGCTTTTCTATTTTTCTTCTTTTACGTTTTTTGTAAGTATTGCTTTCTGTAGCTCCCCCGGTGGTTTTTTTAATCTGTGAAAGTAGTTTTTCTTATTTCTGTAAATATTCACTGGGACACTAATATTTAGGTTATAATTTAAAGTTGTATGTTTTAACTCTTGTACATGTATTGACATGTACATATATTTTCTAAATTTCTCAATTAAATGACATATTGTACAACGTTTTTATGGTATTTGTTTGCCAGCAGGGCACTGATGATGGAGCGTATGCTCTGAAAGCGCTCTCTCACAACGAATAAAGAATAGTGAAGGAACGAGGCGTATTTTCTTACCTGAGATAATAATTCATTCACCATCCAGCACCTCAAAAATGGAAAATAAGATTAGTTAATCAACTGAGAATTTCAACCAGTGATTACGTTGTCTCAAAATAAAATAAATGAAAACTATAAAATCCGGAGAAGTTTCCGTCAGGAATTTACATCGGACAAGTTACAACATTTTTTATTGAAATGTCCACTAATAGCTGTTATAGGGAGAAATACTTGAAGAAATTTACAGCAATAAATGATAACTTACTTCCCCTGGAAAATATTCTTCACATTGAGGACATTGATAAACTAAATATTATTTACTTATTTCTCATAACAGTGTCCACCTAAGTCTACGTCACAGTATATATATATATATATATATATATATATATATATATATATATAAATATATCTTGTTTAATTAACCACATTTATTTAATTAAACATCCAATAAAGTCAATTTATAAGTCACAGGAAACCAAAATATTGATCTATAAATTGTATTCATAAGTTAAATAGAATTTTATAAGTCTAAATATTATAACTTAAAAACATATTAATGTGTTTACATAGTTGTTTTAATATTATTTCGTTAGCATGTGCATATTTAGTAACATTTACTAACACTAAATGAGCCAGCCTCAGGCTAAAATATGTATATATTTGCCAATAAACTATCTATCTATATTTACATAAAC